>BJCM01206548.1:0-54073 GCA_018326385.1 Flaveria bidentis | reverse complement strand
AACACTTTTCCTTCGGTCTTTATTTTTAACGAAACAACTCACTCATTTGGCATTATGTTTTGACTTATATGCGCTTATAAACGTAATGCAGCTGAAAGCCGAAGGTCAGGAAGCAACCAGAAGATTTGAGACGATGGTACGATTAATGAATGAAGAAATGGTACGCTTTCAAGATCAAAAAACACAAGACCTGGGCCGGGCTTTTCATGAGTTTGCAAAGGGCCAAGCCCGATTAGCAAATGCTATTGCTGATGCTTGGCGAAGTCTTCTTCCCAAACTCGACTCACTCTCTGTCTCATAACCCATTTCAGTTTTAAAAAGTCTACCCGTTCTGTTTTCTTTCTGTTTGTATCTTAATATACAACCCGTTTGAAGCCGTATGTGGTGTATTTCAGCCTATGAAACATAAGGAACATTTGATTTCTTTATTTTTCCGGTACTCTGGATTTTCTCTAAAAACTTTTGTTGTTTTTTTTATAATTATATACCAGAATCAGCATGAGTTTAATTGTTCTTGAAAGCTTTTCCTTTTATCTTGTGGTTGAAACCTTATCTGCAATTACTGACCATATTCGTTGTTTCTTCGGTTATTTAGCCATGGCTATCGTATGTACGGGTATAAGCGAGCAAGGTCTGAGCCCACTTATGCTTGAGTTTGGCCATTTTAACTTAAAAGGGCTCTAGCTCGGTTGATAGGTGGTTTCTATGCTTGTATTGTTTTTTAGTTATTTTATTATTGAGTAAATTACCATGGTGAAAATTATGATTTCAATTCAATATTTTATTTCTATGTTTGTATTGTTTTTTAGTTATTTAATTATTAGAAGCTTTATGTTAGTTTAATAGGAATTGATGATACTAACACTCCAAGTACTGTACCAAATGATAAAAGATGCGAATTAAACCACACCAAAACCACTTCCTAACATTTTTAGTTGGGATTGTGTGAACACAACCTCCGACCTCTCTCCGGCCGCCATCTACAGCCGCTCTCTCCGGTCATCACTCTCAAAACACCGTCTCCCCCACTCCATTCCAACCCCAAAGCAGATATAGTCGTAGTCATACAGAAATAGATCTGAGAATAAAAGATGATGGTGCGAAGGTGGTGGATGAGGTCGTAGGGAATGGTGGTGCATGATGGAGCGCTCTTGTTTAATTCTTGGTGTAAATGTATTTAGTTTGGGATTATTATTTCAGTAATCATACTTCAAGAAATAGGTGTGAAGCTTTGCTTCTTTTGGAGTACATACCCTGGCATGAGCGAATAATTACTAACTCGTGTTATTAACTTACTAAGTTAGTCATCGTGTAATACACGTATTGAATAAATAATTATTAATAAGAATTTGTGCATTGTAAAATCATGCTTGAATATAAAATGTTATAATGACTTATAAATAGCTAAGTAAATAAACAATAATGTATTTTTTTTAAATTTATGTTTTATAAAAGAATGTGATTTTTATATATATTGATTTAAGAAAAATTATTTTTTTTAATTTTTTCATTGTACTTTGTATCTTATAAAAATTTTGTTTTAAAAAGTGTTTTAATAAAAACAGGCGCAGGATCGGTTTTTGTATTCAACACAAGTATTTCTCTCAAACTCACTGATGAACATTCAAGAAGCAGAGTTCTTCTAAGAGTTGATTATAATATACTAAGTAACACAAACAAAAACACGAGATAATAAGTTTCAAGATACTTGTATATATTACTTCTCAACTCAAAGTATACAAGATTCTTACAAGCTTACTACAAGAGTTACAATGATAAACTATATATACTACTATCTACAGCCGGATATACTTTGATACCAGCTAGAATCTTATAACTAAAGCAAATACTACAAAGCTATAGTTAAGGTATCTTAGATAATGTCTTATCTAATATATGGTAGTCATTACATGTTCATGACTTACCTTTTGTCACCAACTAAAGTTGGTAACTGTATTAACAAATAAAGTTGAACAATGGAATAAAATATGATCAACTACATGGCCTTTTGGGAAAATGCCATGCAGTATTAGAGGTCTTGTAGCGGAGTGTTAGAGACACCATACTTATGTTCATTGGTCCATAGTAGTTACTTCTGAAGGTTAACTGGCTTCGGAAGAACTTGTTCTTTCGAAGCCACTTATACTTCGGAAGTGGCTACTTCTTTTGAGGCTTCCTTTGGACTTCATTCTTCGGAAGTTGTAGCCTTCATTTTTCTAAGTGTTGAACTCTCGAAAGAGTAGAGACTTGGTCTTCGGAAGCTGAAGTTTATCTCTGGAAGTTCCTTTGAGCTTTGCTTCAGAAGTTTAACATACATCTTCGGAAGTGCTGAACTTGTCTTCGGAAGAACTTCATTGGTTGTACTCAAAATACTCTAAGTGTTTGGTTTTGGTTGCACTAACCTTCTTCTTGATCCAACAAACTCCCCCTAGGCTGATGCTACCAAAACTTCATTTGTTTCTACTCCTCAAAACTTTCAGCACCAGGAAAAGCAGATATTTGTCTGTTTCTTTGTTCTTCCCAGAATTGGTGCTGAGAAGTTTGTACAGATCATTCGTAAACAGGAGATCCAGTCTGTCACTCTGAATGATATGTACCATCTCTTGAGTCCTTCTGTAGAGAGTTAGTTGACGGGAGTTATAGTCATACTCCCATCTAACTATTGGTTCCAATTCAGGGCCTTCCACCATTTATAGAAAGGCTTTTACTTTGATGGTTGACCTTTCGTTGTCTTCCTTCTCTCTCAGCTTCAACTCCTCTTCAATCTTGGCTTTTGCAGTTAACTTAACAAGATGAAGGCTACTCAGATGATTTCTGATGTGAGTAACTATTTTAGAGTTGGAGAGATCAGAGAATGGCTTCTCTGCTAACTAAGCAATATTGAATCTGCTAGAGTGTAGCAGAGAAGAGGCATTCAGCTTGTTGCTCTCTCTATTCTCTCTCTCCATAACAAAGTTGTGAGAGCTTCATCGAACCTCCACTGGATAATCTTCTTTCTTGGCACAAAAGGCTGACTAGAAACCTTGTCCCCTTTCTTTGTATCCAGTAGAGTCACCAGCTTTCTTCTAAGCTTCTTCTCTTCATCATTTAAGGAATCAAAGTTGAGGCCAAGTAGTAGCAGCTTGGTCCAGTGTTCCTCTTGGGAGATCAAAGAATTGCTCTCTTGTGAGGGAACTTGAGGAGTTATCTATGTAAGTCAATTTGACAGACTCCTCCTCACAGGAGATATCGCTCAGAGATGTGCAGTTGATGAGCTTCCTCTTGATCTCTTTAAATTCTTCTTAGGAAAGAGATTTAGGTGGATGAGAGGATGACTCGGATGGTTGTTTGGTTGATGAGGATTGGGTTCTTGGTAAGGTTTTAGGTTTGAGAATGGGAGTTTTGGTGGTTGTTTGGATTGAGTGGGTGAGGAAGTGGGTAAGGTTGATAATGTGGGTTCAGGGGTGTAAGGCTCAGAGGTTGGTTCAGTTTTGATAAGAAAAGGGAAGGGGATAGGTTCGGGTTGAGGTTGTGGTAGTGAAGAAGGTGTGAAAGTCATCCCATGTACTCTTCGGTACATCTCTTTCCTTTTTGTTAAGCGTATGTCAGCTTTGATCACATTGAAAATACGTTGCAGGGTCTTTATTGACATAGGTTCAACCTGCCTACCTGAGAAGCCATGGGCCCTGAGATAGTCTTTTATCCAGGCTTTGTCCCCAGACTTCTTCAGGACTGCAAGCTCAGCATCATCTTCCTTCTTCTTACTCTCCTTCATCCTTTCCCTGGAAGCCTTCTTTCTTTCCTTCTCCATTTGATCCTGTTCTTTGTTCACCAGCCACATGATCGTGTCATTGTTATATGGAGCAAGTTCCTTAAGAGAGAATCCTCTTGAGTTCAGAAAGGCTATTCTCTCACTTCTTAGCTTTTGATCGGCTTCCTCCTTTTTCCTCAGTTTTATTCTTTCAAGGCCAACCTTGTTGCTTCTTCTTGTTCTTTTAGTATCAGGGTTGCCTTTTCCAATTCAATCAACCCCTCTAAAGGTAAAAGGAGCACTTCTTCATTTGCAGCTCCCAGCTTGACAAATATGTCAATTACTTTCACTCTTTTCTTGTTATTAACTGCCTTCTGGTTGGTTATGCTGCTTTGCTACTGGCAACTAGTAGTTTCCCAGAGGGTAGTCTTCCCTTTCTTTTCGATTTCTCTAACCTTTCCTCCTCTAGCAGTTCTTCCTTATTCATCTTTCTTTTTTCCTTTGACATCTTCGGAAGCTTTAGACCTTGGAGGTTCTTGAGAAGATGATTCAGGCTGTTGAGTGGTTGTTGGAGCATGATATGATGATGATGATTGAGTGATGGGTAACTTGAGAAAGTCCTCACTGTTCACCTCAGATGCTAGCTCCAGGATTGCATCTGTGATGATAAGATCATCGGACAAGGAGAAGAGTCCTTTCGCAACTTCCATCTCGACTTTGGAAGAGTGAAATTGTTCTTTCGCAGCTTTGACTTCTGCTTCAGAAGTCTGTGGTAATACACTCTCTGTCCCAACTATTTTGGTTGTTGGGCCATCAGTTTCCATTTCCCTTTTGAAATTAATCTCAGGTTCCATGTACACCTTAGGTTGGCTAACTTCCTCAAAAGTGGTAGAGGGTGTATTCAACCTCTAAAGCTCTTCAGCTCCAAAGTAGTCCACAGAGATATCTGGTCCTGGCTGCCACATAGAAGATCCCATGAGAAACAAAGTAAGAAGCTTGTTTAGATCTTTTAGCATCCTGGGATCTACTTGTAGGGTAAGTGGAGGAGGCTCAGGGAAGACATCTGAGTGCTGAGAAGGATATCTTGAAGAGAGCTTTGAGACAATTGAGCTCTTGGACACCACGGGTGTTTGTCTTTGAATATTCTCCCTCTTTTTGTTAGCATTATCTTGAGAGCTAGATGAGCTAGAGGAAGAAGTCAGGGACACTTGAACTGGTACATGCCTAACAGACCTCTCAATCTGTTTCTCAGCTAGTTTAGCCCTTAGATTGTCAATCTCAAGTTGTTGAGTGGCGGACCTACTTTCTGAAGTCTTAACCCTGAATTCAGGGTTTGAGACTTTAGTGAGTAGGTCTTGAATGGTGAGTTTCAGTCTTCCCTCATCTTCATAAGAAGAATCATGGGGAGATGAGATAACATACCTTGTATGTTCATCCTCACCACAAGAAGCGGTTTCTTGGCGCTCTGGTTTCCCATGCATAATGATGTCTCTTTCAGAGTCATCAGAATGATTGGTTGTCGTAGATTCAGTCTCAGCAATGTTACCACTGTCCTGAGGGATTATTAAGGCACGTGCAGTAGTGGCAACTGAATCTACATGAGTCCACTCCACTCTAGTGGGACTCACCTCAGTTTGGATATGCTGATGGGGGCTAGAGATCAGGGGTCTCCTTGGGCTTAGTTGATCCTTTGATAGGTGTTGTGGATCAACTTCATTACCGTGAAGGACATGAACTCTTCATCAGATCCTGTCAATAGGTTAGTGAAAGATATGGAAGTGATGCCTAATGACCCGGGACTTTGATCAATGTCTAATGACATTGAGCCTTTGGTGGGGCTATCCCTTTTTGGCTGCTCAGGGGAGTATAGAGGCTCACCCTGAGGGCTTTTGGGTTAGGATTCAAGCTCATGGGATTGAGACTAAGGAGACTCAATACCCATATTGAGGTCAATGGTGAAAGAAGGTGGGACCTCAAGCTGAGTGGGAGCCCATGTTTTCACTCTAGCCTTTTTGGGTAGAACAGGGGGAACTTATTCAATCAGAGGAGATTGAACAAGGGTTTGTTTTAGACGTCTTTAATAGGTGATCTTGATAGGTGGAGAAGGTAGATTTGACAATATGAGGGTAGTTGCTGATGTGGGTTCATCACCTGCGGGGTTAACACGGATGTCACCAGTAGCCATTGGTTCAATCATACCTAGAAGGAGTGCAGTATGTCTTCCAGTGAAAGAGAAGTTAAACTTGTAGACAGTAGACCTGCTTACATCTCCACCATAACCCATCAGGGTGTATGTATCATCCAGGTCCGACTTGGGAAATTCAGTAAGGGTGCCCTCATCATAAAGCTCCAAATGCTCCCTGGTGATATGTTCAGAGATGACCAACTCCTGGCCACGAATGCTCGACCTTATAACCTTATCTTGATTTAGGGTTTCTATACGACCGTTGGCCCAAAAATCCTCCATTTGGTTCAAATAAACGGTGGGATTTACAGTCAAGACAATATAGCAGGTAGTAGGTAGAATGTTTGTGTTAAAAACCTTTATTAAAAAATAAATAATAAAGTTTGTATTAAAAATAAATAATATAGTTTTTTAATACAAACATTTTAATAATTTTTTAGGAGAGTTAAAAAATCAATATTTTTTAGAAGCAAAACTTTTTCAAAGACGATATTTGAAAAATTAGTATTATTGTTTAATTACTTAATGGTTAATTGTATGTAACTTTAAGCATATTTTATCTCAAAAATTATTTTTTAATTTTTAATAGTACTAAATAATTATTATTTAATTTTTTCATAAACACGTGTAGTAGACGGGTTTTTAAACTAGTTAGCGTTAATCAAAACTTTTAAACCGAAGCATCCTGTCTCACTAGTTGCTTCATATTTTTCTTTTTAGTTTTAATTGAATATTTTATTGATTAATTTTGTTTTAATTGGACAACTAGGGTGTTAAAAACACTAAAATACTCTCATATTTAACGGAGTTAGTGGAGTGAAAGGAAATGATAATATTTAGTAAACCATAGTGACTGAAATGACAAAAAAAGTTTTGTAGATTGAAATGAAAAATTCAATAAAACATCAGGGATAAAAATAACATTTTACTCTAAAATATATATGTAAAATAAACACGAATATTTATAGTAAAATCTTTTAATGTAAATTATAATTAGAACAATATATACGTAATAATTCAAGAAATAAAATAAATATACCATTTTTTAACTTTGTTATCTATATAGTTCCATTTTTAAACTGACATTTTAAATTTTTTTATTTAAAATATTTTTTTATAAAATTCTTGTTTTTTAAAACTGTGATTTGTAATTATTCAGGTTGTTATAATAAGATCGTTGTAAAATATATCATCTGTTTATATCTTTTTTTAAAACAAAATGATTTAAAATATTTTGATTAAAAATGTTTAGTGATTAAGAAAATTTCATACAATATAAAACTTTAGTTTTTTTATTTAGATTTTAATTAAAAGATGAAAAGATAGTTTGATTTTTAAAAAATTAGATAAGAGAGAGAAATATAACAATTAATATAATTCATTATTAATAAAAGAGAGAAATTTGTATGATTATTTAAATTACTATAATATCTTTTTAAGGGGAAAATTAATATATGCATGTGTAGAAAAATGACAAGTAACAAAAATGTGACTTAAAAGAAGAACAAATGAAAAAAAAAATATTGCTTTTTATTAGATGTTATAGATTAATATTTAATTTGTTATGAAAAAAAGTAATTATACCCTTAATTCAAATAACACAATTTACTATATGAAGTCACGTTCTCGATACAAATGCATGTAAACTAGGAAGCTCAATGATAAGATTATAACTATAAGTGTTCATTATTCGAATTTTATTTGAATAAATTAAATTTTGGTTCCAACTGAATTCAGAAAAAATAAATTGAATTCGACTTGTGGTTTATTCGATTTCGATCCGAATTCAAATAATTAAGTCGAATACAAATCGAATATAAATTTGATTTCCTTGATTTTAATTTTGATCGAATAAGGGATACACACATATATTATATCTTTTTTATATATAGTCATACTAGGTTAATAACCCGTGTATTATACGGGTCGAATAAATAAATATTAAAAATTTAATAAAGAAAATTTATTAATTATGAAATGATATTTTGATATAGGATACGATTGAAATTACTTATGAGTTGTAATTACGGTAATAAAATAATTTCGTTGGTTTGTTAGAAAATAATTCAAACATTTTGTTCCAAAACAAACAATTTTAAAAAGTGTCTTTTCTAAACAAAACCTCACTATAACTTTAAATTTTAATTATTTTGGTTTATAAAAATTTTATTATCTAACAACAATAATTTTTTAGATTTTTAAAAAGTTTGATGTTTTAGAAAAAGTTTCTAATCTTGACAAATGTTTTCTTAGAAATTACATTTATAAAAATAACTATTTCTTAAATTATTAAAAAACTATATTTAATCTAAAAAATAAATAATATTATTGTAATTGATGTAATTATTACATGGAGGTATAGACGGGAAAATTAAAATTAAAAGCTCTAAATTATGATAAACGTCCAACTAAAACTTTCTTTTATATAAGTTTTTATATCTATATTGTTTTAAAATATGGCTTTACGCTATGTTAGGACTATTTTTATTTACTTGGGATTACCTGAGTGTTGTTTTGATCATGTTTTCATGTTCATTATGTTTGATTGTTTTTTTTGCAATAATATATGAATCAAATTGTCAAATTTTATAAAAATGATTAGAGAAAGCTACATAAATGGTCTTTTTCATGTTTAATCTCCAGACTTTAAAATTAGCAAAGTTGGTCCAAAATTTTGCATTGTTATTACAAGTTTAGTTTTCAAATTTTAAAAATCATAAAAAGCAGTCCAAACTTTTATGTTGACGTTACACTTTTAATCCCTAAAGTTAAATTTAAATTAAGTCCAAACTTTATAAAATACATAAAAAATAAGTGAATTAAATCTCAGAGACTAAATGTATAATGAGCATACAAAATTTAAACTAATTTTGTAATTTTTAAAGTTTAAAAATCAAACATACAATCGAGGACCATTTAGGCAATATTCTTAAAAGGTCATTTAGTTTTTTTAATTATTTCTTCAATTTCGCTTTTGATTCGGATTCGAATAATCCAAATCGAATCAAATAATGCGAACCTTAATCAAATTCAAATTCAGATAAGATTCCTTTTGGCGAGTATAGCTTTGTAATGAATAACCAGCACTAGTGCAGAAAATTGTATTTGCTACGGTCAAATACGTAGCAAATGTATACCAAAACGAGTGCTCGATACGAATTTTGCTACGAATTTGATTTGTAAATGATACTTTCTTCGCTAATTTGTCTTGCTATGTATTTTTGCTACGAATTTTTGCTAGCAATTTAGTTACAAAAATTGGTGTTACCAATTTAGCTACGCATTTTGCTACGAATATTTGCTATAGAGTTTGCTACAGAGTTTTTCTTTTATTTTAGCTATGTAATTTTTGCTACGAAAATGTTTGCTACGATTTTGGTATGGATTTTAGCCACAGTTTTGCTATGGATGATTTTCCTAGGATTTTGCTACAAAAATTTTGCTATGAAATTTAACTATAGATTTGTTATTGTTTGGCTTTGGAAATTGGCTAGGAAATTTGCTATGAGTTTTGTGATACTTTAGTTACCAATCTTGCTACGGGTTTTTAATTTTTTGCTATGGATTCTATAAAATTATTGCTATAGATTTGGCTAAGAATTTTGTCTAAATTTTTGAAATATTTTTTTATAATGTTATTGAAAATTTTCCAATAAATGATATATACCATAACTTTCATCAATATATACAATTGTAATAAAAAGTTAATACAAACCAAATAGCATATAATATCCAATAGCAATACATTAAACATCCAAAACCATCGTAGGTTAACACAAACCAAATAGTATAAAATATCTAAATCATTTAAAAACATCACAGATAATATATAAATCATAACGGTTACTAGCATAAACTCATTTTTTTAATTTGATCGAATGTTTTGTGGTAGGTTTCCAGATAATATTTGAAGCTTTTAACTCATTTCAACATATAACCTTGCATTTTCTTCAATTTTCTCCATCATAGCATTGTTATCGGTTTTATCTCGTTCCAACTCTGCTACTTGTTGTTTTAACCTTTGCACAGCACATCACACTTATTACACATCAATACCAAATACATTAAGAACTCTTACTTTTAACAAATTACAAACAAATAAAGCTCAATATAAGAAACTACGTTGAAGTCAATAGTGTGTTTGTGCAAGAATAACTTATTCTGACCAATTTCTATATCTTCTATTACCCATTAACACCTATTAAAAATACTTTTACCCAAACTAAACCTAAGGTGTTAGAATTAGCATACGTACTGCATCTTCATTCGAACCCTCAATGCTTTTCATCTTCAACTCTTCATGCTTCATCACCATTTTAAACAACACCGATGTCGCGAGCAAAGATAACGTAACCGCAAGCGGTTCATGGCGGCACGTGGTAACATCTATCAAAAACAGACCTTGAAGTGCATCCATGGCGGTCGGTCTCATCGACAGGTCCCATGAAAGCAATAAAGCAATAAGATTATCCGCATCTGAGCTTGCATTTGGTAACAATGCCGAAAACGAGCACCCTTTAAGGTGCATGTATGCATGACCTTGAAGTATCTGAAAGCACATGTTCCTGATCTCCGATTCCAACAAGAAGTTTGTTACGATCTGATCATGGAGGCTATAATCCATGTATTTAAACACAAAGAACACGATGCCGTCTATATTAATAATATCTTTTAATGTCACAATGTTTGGATTATCGTTCAGGTTGATGAATAATTAATTTTCTCGCATGTTCAAGTAATCTTCCATTGAGTAGTGTTCTATATACAATTTCTTGATTGCAACTACTTCACCATCGTCTAGATTCAATGCTTTGTAGATGATACTGTATGAACCGCGATCGATTCCTTCGATATTTTGGCATTTGTTCATGATTCTTGTGTGTATTTATGCCTTAGAATATCAAGAAAACACACGCGAAGAAGGTTAGGGTTTTAGAGAGGGATGTGAGAGAGTTGAAAATGATAAGTATTGGTTTTATATAGAGTTTCGTAGGGTTTAAATTGTGGATGATTGAATATGATCATATATACTACTATATTAATTGGATATAATTTTAGATTTATGTGATATAACTCAGGTTGCCACCTAGATGTTCTCATTGAGATAATATTATAAAGTGATTTGTGTTTATAAATTAATTTTGATTAATTGTTAAAATAAACCTTTTATATTTCAAGTTATAGGAAAGAATGCATGAGACGCTTTATTTGACATTTTTATTATTTGAAGCAGTTTTTCAGATAATTTTCTATCGATCACTTCTCTACAAGAATCGTCAGCAATAGCGGCGACACCTTTAGCGGCAACAACACACATTAGCGGCAACATCAATAGGAGCGACACCTTTAGTAGCGATATGTCGTCAACTAATAATTGTTGCCCAACACCAACAAATCCATCCCAAAATTCTCAGGTTTCGAGATTTCCAATCGGGATCGGGTATCACTGCCATCCCTAAATACATCAAAATACTAAAACATATTTCCTCAAGATGAATTTAAAGGTATCAGTCATTGGTACCCGAAAAGTTAGTGCATTAATTAGCATAAGAAAAGTAACAATGCTTATATATTGAATTTAAGTTTGAAATGACTTGCAGTGGAACACAAGATTTCAAAAAAGACGTGTTATCTTTCATAAAAGCAAAGAAAACCGGTATGGTTTTTATGAACTTTATAAAAATAAATCTTACAAAAAGTTTTTGAGGTAGGGGTCATATGAGAAAAGCCTATTTATACAACCATCTATAAATCTTAATGTCTCGTTCCAAAGTTTTCCATACAAGTATTTATAAATATGCAGATTTTTATGGAAACATACGACCTTTTCATGGTGTTCTATTTCATTCTAAAGTGTTTGATCATATTCTTTAACGACTTCTTAATATGTTTTTACGGAGAAATCTAGAGTTCTATACTAAAGCATTTTAGTTCAAGAGTGATCTGATTTTCACTGAAGTCTCTATACCATTTAATCTTTATTTGCTAGACTCGGCACTAAAGTATGATAGAAAACTAAATTATATATAAGAAAAAAAAACTATTCAATCAATCTTTGGATATCATATATTTCAAACAAAAGATAACCACATAATGATCTTTTTTTTAAAAAAAATATCTATTAATAAGAAGCTAGACAAAACGAAAAAACATACAAAAAACTAGAGCTGTTCAAACCGCTCGACGCTCGGTCAACGTTTGTTCACAATTTACTCGAAAATGGTCGTTCAAACTTTTGCTCGGTTGTACACGAGCCGATCGGCTCGGATTGGTTTGTAAACGAGCCAAGAACGAGCAAAGGTCCTCTCGGTTAGGTTTTGTTCGTTTCCGATCGAATTAATATGTATATATAGTTTATACGTAGCACTCTATCTATGTTCGTAGGCATGTGTGACATTTTTTTCATTGGGTTTACCCAGATGATCGGATTTATAGTATTCTGATTTCATTTAGTTACAAACGTGAGTAACTCGTGTGAAACAAGATGTGGATTGTAGAATCATATGTGGGCCGAATTGATCGATTGGAGTATGGGTCATTCTTGGGCTAAACTGAATTAAATGGGCCATCATTTGAAAGGAAGTATAGTGGTCAAGGATTGAGAAAAAAGTTCAACACAAGAAGTCAAAATTGTTTGACATGGAACCAAGAATATTGACGAACGAGAAAACTTTTCTAGTTATTTTTAATGAAATTTGTATCTTTTTTGTTATTATGACTGGTTATATTTTCTATAACCACAATTTGGTTAGGTTTTGAATTATACAAATGTATTAAACTTGATTTATTACTTTTGTTATGGGATTGTTTGGTAGTATCTAAATTAATCTTTTAATGGTTCAGATGTCTGAATTGTTCAACATTTAATGATTCAGTCTGTATGCTTCACGAACAAATGTCTAAATGATTCAGACATGTGCCTTTGAATGATTAAGCATTATACTAATAACGAATGGTTAAGAGGTTAATATTGAATGGTTAAGACCTTTTATCTGAATTTGTCAGACATTTGTCTTTAAATAGTTAAGCGATATACTAGCTTTTAATGATTCAACACTTAATGGTTCGGACCTCTTATTGGTTCAACATTTAATCATTCAGAAATTGTCAAACAGCCCCTAACTTGAACGTTTCCATCTTACTTTTTCACTAGTGAATGATTTGATGTGTTCATGTTATTAGAGTTTGTGTTTAACATTTGTTTTGAAAAAGATTTGTCTCTATTAAATTTATCCTCATCTAATTGTAAGATGATCTTTCCAAAGAGGTCACTCAACCTGAGTTCACTCATATTGGCCCCAATTGTCCCATCCTTCATATTTTGCATCTTTTCGTTGTAATCCTGTTTATCATCACGACAATATGATTACCAATATTCCAATAATTTAAGTACACTGTATATATATGTGTGTTTTTTTGCCAATTAAGAATCTTAAGGTAAGTGCATAGAAAGTTCCATGACTTTGGTGTCATTGTCTTATTCTCAACATATATATTGTTCCTAAATAATTGTATAACAATTGCATGTTCCTCTTTATTAGAAAGATGAAAATGACCGATCATATTATATATCATCATATATGCATTCATTCATGCGTATATTCACATATACATACAAATACTTGTATCCAAGGACGGCCCGTATACTAACATGAATGAAGAAAACTTTTTTATGTGTTATATATAGTATCTGATACTGGTTTTCATGTATTATTTATGTATCTAACAATCAAGTGCTGCTGAATTGTTGATCAACACTTAATAGATTAACGATATCAAAGAGAAATTCACTGGTCTATCATTGTGTAACGCGTATCTTTTATTAATTTGTCACCACTCAACGCGTATCTATCATTAATTTGGACCGGGTTATGTTACGTGCAATTTATTCTCCTCTCAAGAATCAACTTTTCTAGCTAGAAGTTAGAAAATTCAAAATTCCTAGCTAGCAGGTGTTTCTTTTTTTCTTTCATCAGATTTACATGATAGTTTTATACTTTCACCCCTACATCTATATATACATATATAACGTGTGTGTGTACACACCTTCGCACCCAAAGATTCATAACTTGAGAGAGAAGCCTTTAGCTTTCTTTATTCAAGTTTTCGCTCCTTTTACTTTTAAAGAAAACGAAACAAATAACTACTAAAGATCGAGATCCATGACGCCAGGGTTTAGGTTTTACCCAACCGAAGAAGAGTTGATAACTTTCTATTTAATGCACAAGATACAAGGCGCAAATGACAGGAGTCGTATATTACAAGATATCGCTTGTGTCATACCTCAACTTCATGTTTATGATTTCTATCCATGGGATCTCCCTCGTTAGTACTTCATTTTAGATATTTTTATAAGAGTTCATTATATGATTTGTCATTCAAGCACACAATTTTTTTTCACGCATGATCACCAAACTATTTAAACTAATCATGATCATAGCAAAACTATTAATAAAAAAATGTTTTTTCATGCAACTTATACATTATTTGAAATACTAAATTATATGTGTAGTGTAGCCAAAATCGAATTACATACATATATTCACACATTTATACACATATTTCATTTATGTCATATGTTTGTACAATAATTTTTTTTCTCGTTGGGTAACAAGTATGAATTGAAGATCGAATGTGAAATTAATGGCGTATGATTGATTTGCTTCTCATTTAGATAGATTTGTTCCTTTTTTTATAGTGATCATACATCTCTTTTCAACAACAAATGACCACACATTTGTCATACAAATTGGTATTTGAATGCATGATATTGATCTTGAATGCAAATTAACATAGATTTCTAGATGTTTTAATAAAAACATTTGTTTGTTTGTTTTTTTTATGAAAAATGGCAGAATATGCGGGCGAGCTTTGTCAAGGGGACCCTGAGCAATGGTTCTTTTTTATTCCAAGACAAGAAAGAGAAGCCCGAGGGGGTAGACCATCTCGTCGCACGAGTTCTGGCTACTGGAAGGCCACTGGATCTCCATGTGTCATCTACTCATCAAGTAATCGTGCAATCGGGATCAAAAGAAGCATGGTGTTCTACGATGGTAGAGCCCCCTCCGGAAAGAAGACCAAATGGAAAATGAATGAATACAAAGCTTTCCAACAAGAACACTCCTCAAACACTCACACTACACCTACGGTATAAGATTTTAAAAGCCACTCAAATTTAATTATAAGGTTTTTAAAACCTACTCAAAATTAAAAACACTCCTCAAATACTCTAAGCTTAACTCGTTTAATTCAGCATAACTTGAGCGTCCAAAGCTCGAACTCCACTGTTTATTATTATTCATTTAATAACTAGTTTTAGTAAACTCGTGTGTTACACGAGTTGAATAAATAAAATATTAATATAATAAAATTTATTAATTATAAAATGTTATTCTAAGATATGATATGACTAAAATTACGCATAAAAAATGGCTACAAGTAATAACATAATGATATCAACTTTTTATAATTTTGTTTTTCAATTTTTTCAAAAACAATATAAATATTTTGTTCTGAAACAAACCGTATAAAACTATCATTTTTCTAAAATTTCATTATTATAACTCCCACATTTAATTCTTTTTGGTTTTAGAAAATTGACTTTTAAAGATACCAATTTTATAATATTCATAATTTTAAAAAAATATGCTTTAGAAAAGTTATTATTTTTGTAAAAAACTATTTATTTAGAAATAACATTAATAAATATATATTTTTCTTAGCTTATTAAATCAAATAAAAATATTAAATAATATTTTTAGTAATTAAGGTAATTATTTAATAGGAGAGATAGACGAAAATATTTTGGTGATGATGATTGTGATGTTGCCACATGTTATCTTAAAATATTTTTTATTAGGGTAATAAGATAAGATATGTTCATTTAATTACACATATATTTATTCATTTATGCATGTACACACATAATAATTTATCTTTGGATGTCATCCAAAACTAAACAATTTCTATAACTAAAGTCACTTAATTTTTTTTAACAATAAAGTCAATTAATTTTAGTTATGTTTCTAAGCTTGTGGGAAAATTTTCTACATGATAAATTAGGTGAAATTTTTTTATTTTGCTTACTAAAAGTTAACTTAAACCGTAGAAATATGAAACTTGTTTACTGTAAGGTGAAATATATCCTCATAATAAAAAATTTTTTAACACCAACACTTCACTGTTAACTTTTTTTATCGGCAACATTTCACTATTATACAAATTCTATGCATATCTTTATTGAATTAGCTTTAATATGACCTATTTGAGCTTTTGAAAAGCCAATCTAGTGTAACTCATGAGCGGCGCAACTCATTTACATCAACACATCACTACGTGCTTATCGTGATAACTAGTGCACATATTATCTTTTTAACTATTATATATCAATTCAACTTGACAACGAAAATGCATTCATGCAGTTGATGCAAGAAGTGAGCTTGTGCCGGATATATATAAAATCAAATTGTTTGAGGGCATTTGACCGACGTCCCCCGGCTGATCACCAAACCCTTCAACACAACGACCATCATGCAACCACCTCATCAACTTAATCGACTATCAAACGATAACACCTATGATCGCGAGCCCATTCGATCATATAAATACTTTATTCGAGGGCGTGGAAGATCAGCCTTTGTGTGAGTGGGATGAAAATCATAATTGGTTATTGTAACTTTGTAAGTTGTTTTAATTAATTAATAAATAATATGCATGCAAACCCTAGTACGTTAATGTTATGTGAATTATGTATTGATGTTCATGTCCATGTAAACTCATAAGTATCATTATAAATGCTTTTGATCTACTCATTTATATATGGATTTTTCCTAATGATGGTCACAACTAATTAACAAATATTCAGTTTTCTAGTAGAGTTCAATTCAACCTCTAGAAAGGAAAGAAGAAACATCCTATTGGTGACAGTAGATTCATTAGTTAGTTATAGTTAATTCGTGATTATTATAGATTTAACTAATTTTGTTTGGTTGCGGTTAATTGTGGTATATCGAGAAAATATTCATAGAATATAAACACTTTTGGTATAACATATATATTATAATATTCAATTTGAGAATAAGATAACAAATAGACAGAATCCGGATTAAAGTGAGAAACTCGAACCATATATATTTATTTTTGTATATTAATAAAAGAACGTTTTTTGGTGACACGTGACACAATAATAGAGCTTGTAAATTTTGGTTTTTTGTTTCTCTCTCCTAATAAATAATTCTTTAATAAATAAGAAATTTTAATATTAAATATAATAAATAATTAAGAAAAGAGATGTTTTTATTGATGCAATTCCAAAATAAAGAATTTTTTAATAAATAAGATTTTTTTTAAAAACATCAAACTTTTTTAAAAATAAGAAATATTTTAAAACTTGTGTTGTTAATAAATAAAATTTTAATGAAACAAATATGATTAAAATTCAAACTTTTCATAAGAATTTTTTAAAAATAGCACTAAATTTTTAAAAATTACTTTTGATAAAATAAAAATAATAATAAAATTTTAAAAAATGATATCATTGTTTATTATTTAAAGTCTTTACTCATACGTAATTTCAATAATATCATATCTCAAGATATTGTTTTATAATTTCAACAATTTTCATAACTAAATATTTAACATATATCTAAACAACTCGTGTATTACACGAAATACTAACATAATTATAAATAAAGCTAGAAAGTAACTTTGATGTTATAATATAATAAATTAATAACCTGCTTGGTACAAAGAGATCCGACTTTATAACAACTGGTGGAATTTTTCTAGTTGGTGTGACAAGAATCTAGTAAATTGTGTGGGTCGTGACGCAATTTGGTTTTGAATAAACATGAATCGAATCATAAGAAAAAATAAAAATATCAAAACAATATATTCAGAACTTTATAAAACAATATATAACTAAGATTATAAAAGTAAATCAAATATTGACCAGACTACTTTTTAGATAAATTTTAAAGTAAAATCTCATTTTTATTCCTTACGTTTTGTTGTATTTGTCATTTCAATCCAAATACCTTTTTTTGTCATTTCAGTCATTGTCATTTATCAAATGTTATTATTTTCATCCACCTCATTAACTCCGTTAAGTTCTCCGTTAAATATGAGTGTATTTTAGCTTTTTAACAGCCTAATTGTCGAATTAAAACAAAGTTAATTAATAAAATATTCAATTAAAAATAAAAGAAAAATATAAAACAACTAGTGAAACCGGACACTTCAGTTTAAAAGTTTTGATTAACGCTAACTAGTTTAGAAACCCGTCTAGGCATCTACTACACGTGTTGTATGAAAAAAATTAAATAATAATTAGTTAGTACTATTAAAAATTAAAAAAAATACTTTTTTGAGATAAAATATGCTTAAAGTTACGTATAATTAACCATTAATTAATTAAAAAATAATAATAATTTTTCAAACTTTCGTCTTTAAAAATTTTTACTTTTAAAAAAATATTACTTTTTTAACTCTCCAAAAAAATTATTAAAATGTTTGTATTAAAAAATTTTAATTTAGTTTTTTATGCTACGACACAAACCTAATAAAAAATTATTAACAAAACATTTTAAAAACCAAATTATATGAAATATAATGTTTTTTAATACAAACATTTTAATAACTTTTTGGAGATTTAAAAAATTAATATTTTTTTAAAAGCAAAACTTCTTTAAAGATAATTTTTTGAAAAATTAGTGTTATTGTTTAATTACTTAATGGTTAATTATATGTAACTTTAAGCATATTTTATCTCGAAAAATTATTTTTTAATTTTTAATATTACTAAATAATTACTATTAAAATTTTTCATACAGCATGTGTAGTAGACGGGTTTCTAAACTACTTAGCGTTAATCAAAACTTTTAAACTGAAGTACCCGGTTTCACTAGTTGCTTTATATTTTTCTTTTATTTTTAATTGAATATTTTATTAATTAACTTTGTTTTAGTTGGACAATTAAGGTGTTAAAAAGGCTAAAATACACTCATATTTAACGGAGAATTTTACGGAGTTAGTGGAGTGGATGGAAATGATAACATTTGGTAAACCACAATGACTGAAATGGCAAAAAATATTTTTGGATTGAAATGACAAATTCAATAAAACGTCAGGGATGTAAATGACATTTTACTCTAAATTTTATGTCAAACATAAGAAATATGATGTATCCAGAATTTTATAAAATATTATACACTCAAAATTTAAAAAATCAACTTTTTGATCTACTTTAATTTTGAATAAATTTATATCGAATCATTGATAAAATTAAGCACGTTATATTCAAAATTATATAAACTATTATACATTAAAAAGCAAAATAACTTAAATTATAATTATAATACTAAAATATTAATGTTAATAATTTAACAACTTATTTATGCATGATAGTGTTTTGTACATATGTTTAATGTTGTTGTACATAGGCTTTGTCTCTTAGTTTTTTTTGTTTATTTACAAGTTTCCATTTCTATATCTCAATTAAATAATATAACATGGTATATTGCTTTTTAACAAATTATATGTAAACAACTATTATCGACGTCAGAGTTTCGTTTTTCATAAAACAAACGTAAGTTATCAACGGCTTGAACATCTCTTCAACAGACAGATTCATGACAACACTCTTCTTTATATAAATTTATGTATGTTATGAGTTGTCTCAACGTCCTCAGCAATGCACACATTCACCACAACATTTTGATGTTCATATTTTTTTGTGTGGTAATACGCTCTTCAAACACGCGGGTTTGCGACTACGTTTTGATATTAGTTTTTATGTTATTTTAATCATTCACCGCAACGCGAGGGTCATTATATTAGCTATATATGAAAAAGCAAAATAGCTTAAATAATAATTATAATACTAAAATATTAATATTAATAATTAATAAACAAAGCCCAGTAGATTTATGATTTGTCACCTTATAAATCACCACTCATTCATTTCATTTTTAACAAATATGTGGATATGGATAGTTAAGCTATAACAAAGACATTTTGTATAGGAAAAATTAAAATACTAGAGGATTAGTATGTGTTTCAAAGTTCGAATAAAATAAAAAATATAATTCGGTTATGTGCTTAGAGTTCGAATTAATGAAAATAAATTAGAAATACAAGAAAAAATTAGACTAAACGCTATCATATTGTCAAATAGGTTTTATACTATTATGTTACCTGAATATAACACTATCGTTTTCCAGACCATATAATCTATACTTATATATATAATAAAAGAAGATTTTAATGTGACACGTGTTATGATATTATTATTTATCATTTTAATTTTCTCGCATCAATCTTCTAATATATAATAATAGTATACACTAAATTGTTTAAAACATTTCCATATTAAAGAAGTAGATATTGTAAAAATTAAAAAAAACAAATTTCTTTTATATAAAACACACTTTTAAAAAATACAAAATTTTCTTAAAGATTATACAAACTATTTTAAAACTGTTTTTCAAGTTCTAAGGATGATTTTAAAAAGTGAGATTTTTAAAAAATAAAATAAAATGTTTTTTTTACTTGAAATACTTACCTATACGTAAGCTAATCATATCTTATCTAAAAATATATTTTTAAACATTTTAAATTTTCATTACAAACTATTTTAATATTTTATTTGTTCAGCTCGTGTAACACAATCGTTTTTACTATATATTAATATTAGTTCACATTAGTAATGCTTCTTCTTGTCAATGTAGAATGTTTGAGAAAAACAATATTAAGCAGGAAGTCAAGCATGTCATTTAATAAAAACCAAACTGTGTGTACGCTTTGTTAATAAGAAAAGTCAACTGCAAGTGTAAGTCAACAGGATGAAGTCAAAGTTGTTGTAAGCCAAAGATCATCCATTGTAGATTCGTATCCCTCGTGTTCTTACTATATACTATATTAGTTTCCATTTGTTCTTTGAATTAACTTTGACTCGTTCTTGAAGACGTATTTTGTAAAATAGAACAATAACTTATATAGAGTGTTTATTGGATCGGGACTTCGGTCTAATAATAAGACCATTTGATGTTAGAATGGTTATATTTCTATTGAGGTCATGCATTCAAGACTCGCGTGATACGAGTTGATGAAAAATAATTGTGATGTAAGAGGAGAGTGGCAGAAGAGACATGGGTGGTGGGTGTAGAAGAAAAGAAATTGTATTTTAAATTCACATTTTTTTATTAATATTAACAAGGTATAATGATTCTTTAAGAAAAAGATAACCTAACAATTTAATGGTCTTTTACTCTATGGACCACCAATGTTACCAAAAATGAATAGCAGTCGTGGTTGTAGTTTTTTTCCATTTTAAACCATAGATTTTGTTTTTCATGGACTAATTAACTTCAAAAAAGAATATCATAAAAATAAAGGGCTAATATTAACGAAAAGTGACTAATGTTCATATACTATATGTTCATAAATTCATTAATTACCAAAAGTGGGTCCTTAAAATATATATATTTATATTGCATTTATTTTATTAAATTGAAAATTTAGATTTTAATAATCCAAACTATTAACTATTGATTGATATAAATTCCAACTAATCATTTGATCCGTACTAATCTAATTTTCTATCTTGTTACTAATAATAATCCCGGTCTAACTTTTTGAGTTTTCGTTAACTCCGTTAGTTTTTTATGACGTATTATTTAGTGTGGCTCGTGATGTGATGTATAACATAAAAATTATTAAAAATATAAATATATTACTAAGTTTTTTTAATAAGATATCGTTTTTGAAATGATTCAACGTAACATTTTTGTACCTGATGGAGTAATTTGGAGACAAAGAGATGCAAAAGTTGAATGATATATTATATTTTTTATTTTGGAAACACGCATTTAAAGTCTTATTATTTATGTTTTATCTTTTTTCTTCTTATAATTTTTCTTTTTATGTTTTATGTTTCATCTTTTTTCTTCTTATAATTTTTTATTGGTGGAAACACGCATTTAAAGTCTTATTATTTAAACGAAGCATGCATGACCATAATGAATTTGTGTACTCGATCCGTTATCATTTTACATGTTACATGTTAGATATCTTGGATGTAAGCAACCGTTTAACGTCTCAAGACAACTCTGTGTTACCTTAGCGCAACTTAATGCAAGTGAAAAGATATTCATCATTTACATTTCCTTGTGTAGCCTATCTCCTAATCCCCGCGACCAACCGAGGTGCTCAAAAATTCCAATATTGGTATGACTTTGCAAATTTGGATCTCTCGTGCTAAAGTTAATGAGTTAAATGCATCATGTTGTAATGACTATGTTAAAGAAATGATGTCGGAAGACGCAGAGCATAAAATTTTAACTTTTAGAAGTGTATTTCTTTTCTTATAAAACTCAAACGTTGAAGAATTTTGAGATGTAAAGAAAAAGTTAGAATCATCTCTTGCTCAAATTTGATAGGAAAAACATGTTTCTAACTTATTATGTTTTGGTTTTCTGCTCTTAATTATTAATAGATTCCATATTGTGCTTTAAAATGACGTTTTTACAATAGTTACTAGAAGGTCCATTCCACCTAGAAAAGAATAAAAGTCGTCTGTCAAGCATCGAGTTCATGTTCTTTTTATTCTACTTTCCTTCTTTTTGTTATTTTCTTGTTAAAAGACCAAGAAACTCAAGCTCAAATAATGTAGGTCCTTTAAATTTATTTGACAATCCTTATATATGAGATTCAATTAAATATAATAGTTCATAGAGTTAAGTTCGATTTGTTCTCCTACGTTTAATAAAAATAATTATTTTCATTTTTAATTATATAAACATCATTTCCGATTCGATGGTTTTATTTTTTGTTTTAATTTTAGTAAAAAATACTCACATGTTTTTTTACTAATGTTGAAACAACCGATGAAAAATTTAAACTAAAATTAAAACAACTAGTAAAAGTTTTAGAGGTCAATTATTGTTTTTGATATTTCAGAATGAAAATAGTTATTTTTTTTATCAAATCTCGGTGAGCAAAACTACATTTATTTTAGTTTATACTTTTAAATAAAATAGCAATCAAATAATACAAAATGTATTTGATTTCCTTTCATTTTGTTTACTAATTTGGTGTTGGTATGGGCCATGGGGTGTAGGGTTGTTAAATTATTTGGGTCGGACTAAAAAACTGAAGAATTCGAACCGAACTAATTCCAATTACGACTTCAAATTAGAATTTGGTGAGGCAATTCAATTTGAACATAGGAATTCCATTTATTTTATATATAAGTTTTATTTTATTTTATCAAATCAAAAACATATATTTATATAATACGTACATGATGTAGATCAAATATTAATCATTATTTATTAATTAACCCAACTAGTACTTCACATCATATCACGTTTTCTCTGTAAGTTAGAGTTATAATGATAAAACTAGTGGTACATAACGAACGTTAAAATTAAAAATACAGCAAGACTACGAACGTTAAAATTAAAAATATAGCAAGACTATACTCAAGTTAAAGATATTAAACCGATTATTTAATGGGGTGTAATTTGTATAAAAATATAACAATATACAAAAAAGTTAAGAAAGTTTTGCAAAAAAAGTGAAGTTTGTTTAAAAATGGAGAAAAAACTTGAAAGTGTGACAAAAATCGTTACATAAGTGGTGTAACGTGATGTAAAAATTAGTTATACCGCATAATTATGATGTAAATGTTCGTTAAATTAGGGTTAACGAGTTATCACAATAAACAATGGCTAACACATGAACTTTACCCATATGATACATATTATAAATTAGTATGAGTGAATTCACTCAAGCTAGAGGGGCTCTCGCAATCGCTGATACACAAAATGTAAAAAAAAACAATTAAACTGAAAAGATATAGCAATAACATTACTCGAATTAAGATGAAAAAATGTTGATTTTTATGGTATAATTTATTAAAGAAAAGGAAACATATGAAAAAGTTTATAGCTATTTTAATATCATGAGTAAGTTCGTTTAAAAGCAATGGCGGAGGGGGTCGGTCCTCTATTTTTTTCGTCGGTAGTGTTAAATTTTAGTTCGTTAGTTTAAACTTTTGGTCCGGTAGTGTAAATTTTTATATAAACATAGAGTTCGTCCCCTTAAAAAAATTTAATTTCGCCTTCGCCCCCCCCTACGAGGATGTTCAAGCTCCGCCACTGTTTAAAAGATAATTATAATCACGCATGTGTGTAATATAGAATTAACGTATTCAGATTGAAAAAAGATAATTTTATCATTTTAAACTCTTAAATTTAACTACAAAAATCATTTAATTCTACTTAAGTGTTATAGTATAACTAGTATTAAGTCTCAACGTTGCGACGGGAGTGTAAAACCATGCTAAGTAACACCAATGGCACACTACAGTCAGTGACCACCAATACCAAAAAACTCGTATTGAAAAAGAAATAAAAGACAAAAAATAAACTGAAATGAAAAGTAGACGTAAAAATATTAAAATATAAAAACAAGTAAGTCGATCTAGGATCATAGCGCTATGACAGGGCCGTTAAACAGGGAAAAAATAAGCGTACAAATGTCGAATTACACACATACAATGCGGTGTGTTAACTCATAACATTTAAACTGAAAAGTAAAACATAAATTTGTAAATATGAAAAGTAAGGGTGAACAATTTTAAAAGTAAAAGTTGTTGGGACTAAATTGTCAAACGTAAAAATATTGGGTTAAAACGGAAAAGTTAAAGATTAAAAAAAAAATGGGTACAACCCAATTAAGTATATTGTAGCACTCTTGATACACACAAAACTTACAAATTAGTATCTATAATCTATAAATCTATATATAAAAAATTAATTTTGGCACATGTCCTTTTTATACATATTTTCATATAATTTCTCTTCAAAAGGATATTATTGTAATTTAAATACTCAAACTAATTTCTTTCTCTGAATTTTTAAAAACAGACTTATTAAAACAACCATAATAATTACAAACTAAATTTTTTTAATAAATAAGAAATTTATACATAAGATTACTCATTTCTCTGTATTATTGATAATAATATTAAATACTAATAAGATTAATTATACCATTTTTAAATTAAAAAAATATATAATTAATAAATAAAAAACTTATTTTTATGTAAAACACACTTTTTATAATTAACGTTTTATAAAATACAGAATACAACGAAGTTTTTTTATAAAAAACATATTTCTTATAACAAAATATTTAAAACCATACTTTTTTTATAAAATTAAAGTTTAATAAAAATAAATTATTGTTTATTTACTTAAAATAACTACTTATACGTAATTATAATTATAATTTTATCTTAAAGCATGGTTTTATAATTCATAAATTAAATATTATTAAATAAAAAAAGCTATTGTCGTGGCGTTGGGCAGAAAGCCGATGATTTCGACGAGACACTTATTTGTATTACTAATTATTTAGTATTTTATTTATTCAACTCGTGTAATATACAAGATAAATATAACTAATATTTTTTTCATATCACCTTACTATTTCCATCCTTTGGCAATGTCCACACAAAAGTTAAAGGATATAAGTGCGAATAAGACGTGTTACAACCAAGTCATGAGTATGTTTTTCAATGTCGAAAACTAAAAAACATATGGAATAATGAAAAAAGTGTGAAAATTCAAGGGGACAAGAGACAATTTCCATGTAACCTTCATGCAAATTTTGTTACAATTATTCATGCATAATTCGGGTACAATTATTTGATATGGAAAATAAAATTTTAACAGCCACGTAAATAAATAAAACATAATATATAATCTTAGTTATCTTAAAAAACATTCATGTCTTTAAAATCTCCAATTCATGTTTAGTTTTAACATGAAACTGAAATCAAGATGAAAAACTCCAATATGTTTAAACATACCGATTTTTGTTTAAGTTAATATCTTCTTTTATAAGAGATTGATTTTTTTAATTTTCTTAATTGTTTAGAATAGACTTAGGTTGTTTAATTATGAGTTAAGTTAGAGTTAAGACTGAAAGCATTCACATGAAAGTCCATAAAATCAAATTTATCATTAAAAAATAAGAAAAGATTAAAAAGTACATCTCATTCTTTATAATGTTTCTTATCCATAAATTATAAGGTTTATATACATGGGTTAAATAATGAGTCATTACATTTACCAAATCACTGTTCATCAATTATAATTTATATGTGAAACAATAAAAAATAACGACAAATAATTTTTTATCGATATCCAAGGCTCAGAATAGCATATTAGTTGTGGCGGCAAAGCAAAAACGATGCCACGCCAAACAACCAATACTAACTTTTTCTTCACATAGCGCTCAAACGATTACTATATTACCAACATACCAACATTACCAACACAGACAACCAACAACAATCAAGGTGTTAAAAAGCAAAGAAACAACACCTCGTTGCAACTGCAGCCTATAGGAACATCGTGCCTAAACAACAAAATGCCCAAACTCTCGGATGAAGTACATGCATTTCACCATCATAGATCCAAATACATAAACCAAACAAATGTCTAAGTTTCTCTTGAAGCAACGTTGGACCTAAAATCTCGGATGAAGTAAATTTCACCCTCATAGAGCCAAGAACATAAAGCAAACAAAACATGTAACAAACCCTCTGATGAACTAAATTTCACCAAAACAATATTCCCAACAAAAAACCAAGGGTCTATGCCCACCGGGTCTCGGCTGCATTTAAACCCATCGCCATCGATCAAATTATGAAAATTAAACCACACTTTTTTTTATCAACAACTTACCACAATAGGTATGTAGAAGTCCATCATTTGTCGAAGATAAGCAATGAGAAAGGGTATGAGAGACGGATACAACCAGATCTCATATGAGCCACAACACTCATCATCGATCATATAGAAAATTACGATTGAAAATATCTCTTCCCAATGAATACGGTTCCAATGGAGCCTAAATACAGTTATAAAACAAAAAGGTATCATCGGCCGGAACTATAACCGATTGTGCCTCACCCCAAACGACCCCAATATAGGAGGCGGCGGTCAAAACTCAGCTCGCACCATTTAATCAGAAGTCGAAACATCAAAATAAAGGAGGTAGAGGCCGATCGGACGTGATATTCGGGGGCCGTCTCGTCGGAAATGGATAGCCAAAAAGCGAATGCCCTGAACCGACGACAACCCCCAAAACCTGTCACAACCAATGCCAGCAACACCATGCATTGACGGCAAAGAGCCACCGCCTCTTGGTCATCGGTAGCTCTCAAATAAGAGACAAATGGGGACCGCCTCGCCGGAAACGGACGACCAAAAGATAAATTCCCTCACCCGACGTGTCACACCCCGACCGATGGCGGAATCATCAAGGCGGACAAATGTGAAACGATTGTTCATAGCACATTGAACTAAATAAGTTGTAATAATATTAAATATCATTTTTATTGAACAATAAATACAACACAAACAAGATATACACAACAACATAAGACTTTCATTAACTAAGTCTAAGTCCTATATGAGCACGAAGAGGTCTTCAAGTAGAAAACCTAAAACATGTTAAAAAATAAAGGGTCAACTTTAAAAGTTGGTGAGTTCCCATGGGTTAAACACATATAGTTATGAGTTAGCAAGTTTATAGAACACATATAGTTACAACCAAACCTTGACTTGATTACAAGTTTATAAGATTGGCTAATTGTACTTGGTTCCCATGATGAACAAGCATACGTCATCAGGAACCGATAATACATCGGCTTTAGCACCAAATAGGTTTGTCAGGGCCAAATATTTAAGATGTCGCCAGGCTAGTAATAGTTAATGATTGTAAACAAAATATGTATCTTATATAACACTTACAATAACACAAATAACCATGACAAAAAATAAGATGAATTGCATGTGCATTTACAAGTATCAAGATGTGTACAAGTGTAAGTTTATAAGGTTAACATGTTTCATCTCAAAAGGTGTGAAATAAAGTAAAAAGTAGCATGGAGAACTCACATGGAAAACTCACTAGTATAGTGATGGTTGTAGAGTACATAAGAAAGCTTGGAAGTCAGGAGTCAAAGGTGATGTCCTAAATGATAAAAAACAATAACATTGAGGTTGAAATTCATTACAAGAAGTTAAAACGTTTAGAGAATGCTAAAAAGCGAAAGGTAGATTGAAAAATGATTATTGCATCAATTTTAGATTCTGGACAGAATGTTTGGTATGTGTTTGAATAGGTTTTAAAAATAAAAAACGGCTTCAAAAAATTATAAAAATTTATACTTGACTAGTTCAAAGTCTCCCGGACAACTTTCATTCAGAAACAATTTTATGAAAAGATATTTAAATAGGTCAAACAAGCAGTACAAGACAGAAGGTGCTGAAATGCGCACTTATCTTGTGAAGGCTATTGTTGAGTCGTACGATTGAGTTTGAAGATGTATAAACTGTCGTTGAAAATTTAATTCAATGAAATTAACATTGGAGTCTAAGTTTACTCAAATTTAATTTTTTATGATCAATTTATGGTCGGTTGAAGTAAGATATATTCTGCCAGATTTGTAGTAAGACACTTATGTGCACTTTTAAAATCGTTAAAGCATGAAACGGATTAGAACATTTTATTATGTCAATATATGGTATATTAGTCTTCATTTGAGTTATAAAATTATTCTAAGACTTTCGCATAGCCATCATTTAGAACAATAATATTGTTGAATAACCGAATGCGGCGGTATAGCCGTGCATATGCAAACGGGATTCTTTGTTTATATTAGTGTGTTATTAGCTTAATTTAGGTATGTTAGTGATTGTTATAAGGTTAATGATTATTAAAATGTTAATGATCAAATGATAATTATTAAAATAAAAAGAGATTTGGTAGAAGAAATAACAATAGTAAAAACATAAACTCATGAGAACAATTGAATGTTAGGGTGATTGAAATGTATAATATAAAAGCAATAAAGATTACCTTAGTATTAAGAATTCTTGAAATTTCTTGTAAAATAAAATTCTTCAAATTGATCATAATCAATGAATGAAAGAACGATATAAGAATAAGATTTTTAGAGAATGAACAAATGAAAAATGAGGCCTAAGCCGTGCTTTTATACTTGAGATTAGGATGAGATTAGGAATGGTGTTAATGATGATTTATAAGTCTTTTAAAAAGGGGTTATGATTGGAATTTGAAATATATATAAAATTAAATAATTTAAATAAATAAAAGAATACTTACAATTTAAACTTTAAATTTATAAAACTTTAATTTTAATTTAACAACTTCTCTTCTATTAAATCTTTGTAGACTTTATAAATTTAATAAGAACTTTTAATTTGATTATTTATTTTAATTGAATATTTAAAATCTTATAAATATTAATAACATTTTATAGACCTTATATATTTATAAAAATAATGATATTTTATTTTAATCCTTTATTTTAGTTTTATAATTAAAACTCATAAATGACAAATAAACTTCATGAATTTATAAAATTTTATTCTATAAATCATGTAATTACCATGAATTAATTTAATAAATGGAAGTTGAATAAATAGTATTATTATTATTATTTTTGAAGGATTAAAATAAATTAAATTTCTAACTAACGTATTTGATTTTTCCAAAAATTGACCCAAACGGATTCGGGTTTGGGTTTCTATTTTCCAAAATGGGACGTGATATTCGGGGGCCGCCTCGTCGTAAATGGATAGCCAAAAGGTGAATGCCCTAAACCAACGACAACCCCCAAAACCTGTCACAACCAATGCCGATGACACCATGCATCGACGGCAAAGAGCCACCACCTCTTGGTCATCGGTAGCTCTTAAATAAGAGACAAATGGGGACCGCCTCGCCGGAAACGGACGGCCAAAAGACAAATTCCCTCACCCGACGTCAACCCCCAAATCTCATCTTAAGCAACGCTGAGGAAACCACAAACTTACAGGTTCGAACTTGCTGATAGACCCCGCAACCCACGTTAGTGACCAAACAGCTAGAAAGAAGTTACAGATCTACAGCACACGAAGCACAAGTATCTGTGTGTGTTTGAAGAGGATAAGGACGCGTGGTAACGCGTGGAAGATATAGACATAATGAAAATTCCAAAAATGCCCCTTAGATACTGTTCATCAAACTTATCTTTTAATAGATAGGGTAATGAAAGAAAAAGATAGATTAGTAAAAATGATTAAGATAATATTTTTTTTAATTGAATAGAGATAAAAATAAAAAAATGAGTTAGTTTTTAAAAAATAATTAAAATATAAGAAAAAAAATCAGTTAAATTATAAGAATAATAATAAGAAGCATAATATGAATGCTCTTGGGATTATATTATAAGTGTATGGTTACAATAAAAGAGTATTTGATCTAAAAAGTTTAATAAGAATTATGAACTTGACAAGGGTCCTTTTATTATTTAATCTATGAGGGGCATTTTGTTCATTATGTTTTATAAGTTTATTGTGTCATATATCAATTTATTGTGTCATATATCAATTTATTGTGTCAAATTTATTTTATGTTTTCATCATTATGTATTATGTTTTATATCATTTTATATTATTTTTACAATTATTTCTATAGATTGCGTAAAATTTTTTATCGATCATTGTGTTTTACAGTTAGAATTGCACAATGATATACTTTTACAAATATATTTATCAAAATTTATAGTGTTGAAAATAACACAATATGTTGTTTTTGTCATTATTTTCTATATATTATATAAATTTGTCGTTATCTATCATTGTGTTTTATAATTAAAAGTACACAATGATGTTACCCCGCCTATGTATTTTTCAAAACTTATAGTGTTCAAGATAACACAATGACGATCAAAAAACACAATGAGACATTGTGTTATTTTGTCATTGTTTATAATGTGTTAGATTAATTAATTATTAATTTATTATTGTGTTTTACATATTAGAGATACACAACAATGTTATTCCACTATTATATATATATTTTTAAATTTATCATTTAAAAAAACACAATAATATTTAGAAAAACATAATAACTAAAAAAAGATACAATGAACTACACTAGAAGACACAATGACGAAATATGAGCTTAAAATATATAAAAATATATTATCTTTTAATATAACAATAACATACTCATTTTAAAGATTAAAAAACTTATTTTTATTGTGTAATTTTTATAAAATAAATATTAGCGTACATAAAAATTATGAATGTTTAAAAAAATTAAAGAACTTTCAAAAAGTCAAACAAAAGTGATGAATGTTTAAAACAACTCTCTAAACAAACTTTTCTTACAAATTGATCTCAATCACTAATAAAAGAGATGGATTGTTAAAATTACTTTTTATGCTTATTAGTTAAAAACTTATTTTATTTAAACATTTTCCATATTATAAAGCAACTATGCAAGGAAAATGGGTCAAGTACTCAAGTTTCCATTGGGAATAAGTTAAAACTAGTATTAAGCTTTCGTGTTGCGGCGGGGGCGTAAAACCATATTAAGTAGCAACAATGTCATACTGAAAAAACTCATTAAAAATAAATAAAAAAAAATATATAAAATTAAACGGAAAGTAGATGTAAAAACGTTAAACCACACACGTGACATGTAAAACATTAAAAAAATAACTAAGTTGATTTAGGACTCGCGCGTTGTGACAAGTTGTAAAAGGGGAAAATAAGCGTAAACCTAAAATCACACATGCGCGTTGCAGTGTGTTAACTTGTAAAATTTAGACCGAAACGTAAAAAATGTACAAATACGAAAAGTATAGGCGATAAAATTGAAAGTAGGAATTTATAGGGGTTAAGTAAAAATAATTAAATATTAAAAAAACCCAAAAGTAAGCAACTCACTAAACTTAAGGTATGAACCTTGATGCACACAAAGATTGATAATTAGTAATATATATAATTGTATTATGAAAAAAAAAGATAATTTCAAAGAGCACTTTTGACCACTTGAAGAGCTAGTACATTTCAAGCTTGCATCCATAATTAAAAATCAAGGAATTGTACTTCATGCAACAAAATATGATGTGATTTACCACTTTAAACCCAAAAAGAGAGCCAGCCCATTAGTTAATTAAGAAACTTAATAATGCAATACTTTGAAATAGGGAAACTCCTTTGAAATGTGTTCATGATCATAGTTTTACTTCAAATTGTCACTATGACATTTCCATTCCACAAAATGTCCTTTTACACAATAGCAACCAAACTTAAAATATCAGTGTTTAATCCCATACTATAAACGTAGAAATACGGGTGTATTTGATCTTAACACGTATGGGTCTTTGTCTATATAGTGTTGTTTTTTTATTTGTTTACTAACTAAACAAACTATTATAAATGTTTGGCTTTCTTTTATGCATTATGAAATGGGTAATTATGAAAATGAAATCATATGCAAACTTATCCTAAGTATCATAACATAGTTTCTTATTTCTATGCATATCCTAAAAGACAAAACATGAAAGTTCCAATTAAATATTGTACAAAAGTTATATTGTTTCGATATTAATTTGGCTTTATAAGAACATGATGTAGACGGTTTTACACATACTATCAAGTACTAACCCATTCAATCCGCTTAACTTATTTAACCCGTTTCTTTTAGCTATTTTCTTATACTTTTCCTATCTGGTCCCATTATAGACAGAACACCCGAAAAAAATCATTCATTCATTTATAAATGAATCATATAAAGTCATTTAGACAAGAAATGACATCCTAAAGTAGAAATTGGACATGAGAATATAACAATAGATGAGAATTAATCAATATTGATATAAATAACAAAACCATGATTAGCACTTAAATCTAATCTTATTCTTAAATTTATTTCTAGCTAAATTGTCAGTAGAGGTATGTTGTGTCGTCTTTAATAGTGAAAACGATTTCAAAATTTTCAGTTAATTTTGATGCAAATTCCTTTTAAACTACAAGATCCTATGGAGAAAACATATGTTTCTATAGCCAAAGTAGGAGGTCTTGCTCCAAGGATTTTTGAGGAATTAGAGATTTATGAAGATTTGGGTTTCCTTTACGCAGGTACACTTTAACTTGGTTTGGTTGTTAAATATTTTACAGAAACATAGGTTTGGCTAGAAGTGAAAAATGCTCATTTGAAGGTATAAGAAGCTAAAATTAATTTTCAATTTTTTTACAATAAAGATGATTGTGGTAAAGCTAATTGTTGATGCATTGTTGTCATGGTTTCTTTTCCTTGCCAGGTATTTAAAACATCATTACCTTAGCTAAGATGATTCATTTATTGGTTCATTTTTTATTTACATTTATGTTTTGTTTTTTAACTACAAGTTAAAAACGAGTTCTAAATCATTAGATTTGTATGCTTTCATGAATACATTTATTGTGGATTTAATCAATTATAATGATGTAAATTTAAACAAAAGAATGGGAAGAAATTTCTTGAAATAAAAAAAGTAAGTTGTTGGGTTTGTATATGTATGATCATGAATTGTAAACCCATTTATTTAACATCTGCCTATTCATGTTTACTAACTTTAGTGTATATTTATGTCGATTCTTATTCAGTGCTGGATAAAGATAACAGTACTTACAAAACCAAGTGGCAAAAACTGCAATGATCGCACACAAATGAAGCTTATAAAGTGTTGTCATCTCTAAAATAGAAGTGAAAATCAACATTTAAAAGTTATAGTTTCAACATACTTGGTATCATATCCTGGCATATCATCATAGTTACTCACAATATATATTCGTATGTACAAATACACACACATAAAACATATAATAACATTTGCTTTCACTTCATGCTTAATTTTGTTATGTTACTATGAAAGTCCATTTATTTGACAATTGATCACTCTTTACATGGTTATCTATGATCAGTTTGTTGGTTTGAGATTAGAACTCTATAGATCGATCAATTGTTAGTGTATTTTGCTACTCCTAACCACTTCTATTTAATACGCCTTTATTGAGCGTGATTATAATTTTGTTTGACGTTTGTGTTTGTGTGTTTATGTGATGTATGACAATTGATTTGAGTTTGAGCTTGTTAGTCGTATCTTCAATCTGATTTGTGGATTAGAGCATGTGTAATTTAAGTTGTATAGATTGGTTGTTAGGTGATTATGCAAGCTATGATTATATTATAATTACAATAAATTAGTATCCAACCTGATTTATGTCATTAAAATCAATGTATAAAAGATTAAAACAATCAATTCTTAGTTTGCAACAGAATACATAAACCTTCTATTATCTTTTAATACTTAATTGTTCAATCCGCGACATCATGTGAAATTACCACTAGCATGTAATAATCTATAATCTATGGTTATTAGAAATTACAATTATATTGATAAACGGTTTCAATCCCCTAATCATACACACGATCATTTTCTTCATTACTTTGAATATTTTGTGATTCTCATGATTGATTCACATAATAATATTTTCATCTGTTCATGACAATTCAACCCATACACACACAATCAGAAGACATCATACAACACAGAGGATTTTAGACGGTACATAGGATAAAAAATCCATCATTTTCTTCATTATTGTTCGTAAAACCCTAAAACAACACCACCCAAATCAAACCAGCATCATCTGTATCTCAATCTTGATTCAATCTGCAGTAAACCAAACCCTAATTCCTGAACTCAATTCATCCCCAATTTCTTGATCTCCCATCAATCGATCGATTGTAATTAGCAACTTAATGATTCAGCATTTCCTCAATTCAATCCCCCTTTTTCAAGATCTTCTAACATTGAGCTTGTTGCATAATTTGTTAGATTTTGAATTAGGGTTAGGGTTTTTTGACATCGGAAGCTGTTGTGATTAGAAGCATGCTGTGTGTGCTTAGAGTTCACCTTCCATCCGATATTCCGATTGTGGGGTGTGAGCTTTCGCCGTACGTTCTTCTCCGGCGTTCCGATCAGTCTATCTTCACCGACGATGTGCCTGAATATTCTCCGATTGATGGCTGTTTCTTGAGATATAAGTGGTTAGTTATTGGTTTATCATATTAATGCTGTGAAGTTTGCTAATTTACAGATGTTAAAGTTTGTTTCTTGATGTAGTTGCTTGCTTTAACGATTCGATATCAATGTTGTGAAGTTTGCTAATTTACAGATGTTAAAGTTTGTTTCTTGATGTAGTTACTTGCTTTAACGATTCGATATCAGTGTTGTGAAGTTTGCTGATTTAAAAAAGTTTGATTCTTGATGCACTTGCTTGCTTTATCGAATCAATTTCGTGTTGATGGAATCTAGCTTGTGTTAGAATTGAATGCATTCATGAGATAGTAGTGTTACAATTGCAATGTCATTAACATAATGGCTTTACATATATTGTGATTGAAGTGTGTATATATATAACAAAGAGATGCTGTTTGGGTTGACTATGTATATATTAGGCTGATGGTCAATATAAACTTTTTTTAAGTAGAGAACTTTGAGAACTGCTTAAGCATTTGTGCATATTGCTTTAACTATAATACATAACGCGGCTGTGTGACCGTCACACGCTATTTACATATGCTTAGTTGCTTACGTGGTTCTCTACTTAATGTTAGTATTGAAAATGCCCCTATGTATACTCTTTAGAAGAATAGAAGTATATAACACTAATAAGTTACTTCTAGATTTGGTGACGTATAAACTGTAATATAGCTACATACATTTTAGATCAATGAGTTATAGGTACTAGTGAATTTGAATTGCCTTTATATCAGTGAATCAACGCTTATGGGTAATTCATAATTGAATCTTATTATACTGTTTCGTAAATTTTTCTCTAGATTACTTGCTTCATTAGTAGTTTATATGAAAAGATAGGTTTCTTTGATATAAAAATTTCATCGTTAGTGCAACAATTAGAATAAAACAACTAATTTACCCCATCAAACAAAATTTCATAGATTCTTACCCACATTTCACAGCATACTTCTTTAATTTAACAAGAATGTCCTTTATTACGATTAATCTGCTTACGTTTTGTCTATTTTTGCAAAATTTGTCAAACCTTTAAACATGTAATTATAGCATTACTACAAATTTATAAACCAAAAATCATGTATAAACACCCCCTTTATTACTATTAATCTGCTTACTTCTGTCTATTATTGCAGGTACCGTATACAAAGTGATAAAAAAGTTGCAATTTGCAGCCTACATCCATCAGAACAAGCCACATTACAATGTTTAGGTTGTGTTAAAGCCAAAATACCTGTTGCCAAAAGCTACCATTGTTCCCCTAAATGTTTTTCTAATGCATGGCAACACCATCGCGTTCTTCATGAACGTGCTGCAATTGCTGTTACTGAAAATGGAAATGAAGAAGAAGAAATATTTGGCCGATTTGATAATACTAATAATCAAACATTATCTAGTTCACAATCTCTCCCAAATCTTACAAGCGGTGCATCCAGACCATTATATCCTCCAGCTGTGACCCAGAGGATTGGTGGTGAAACATGGTTTGAAGTTGGGCGGACTAAAACCTACACACCAACCGCTGATGACATTGGTCATGTTTTGAAATTTGAATGTGTGGTTGTTGATGTAGAAACAAAATCAACAGTTGGATCATCGAATACTATACTAACATCACGGGTGATCCCAGCTCCATCCCCGAGCCCACGGCGGTTGATTTCTGTTAGTAATGCTGATGTGGTGGCAGGGAATTTGGATTTAGACGGGCGAGTTTCATCCATGGGGACTTTTACAGTGTTATCGTATAATATTTTGTCTGATACATATGCTACAAGTGATTTATACGGATATTGCCCGTCATGGGCCCTTTCTTGGTCCTATCGTAGACAAAATTTGTTACGGGAAATAGTTGGATATCAAGCGGACGTTATTTGTCTTCAAGAGGTAGTATTATAATATCTCATAATTATCATTCTTTTAATGTTTGGATAAACGAATGGTGTTTATGATTATTTGATTATTATCATTTTGGATAATCAATTTGATTATTAGCTTAAAGAAAACTGGTCAAGCTAAAATACTTTAGCTTCTTTTTAGGTTCAAAGCAATCATTTTGAGGAGTTTTTTGCTCCTGAGCTTGACAAACATGGCTATCAGGCTTTGTATAAGAAGAAAACAATGGAGGTTTGTATACTTTAATTATTTTAATTTTGTCAGATTTTCAGGTGGCAATTTTGATCAGTATACTTACAAAATTTGGATTGTTGTGGATTATGTTTTATATTTGATTGATTAAAACTCCAAGAAATGGATTTCATGTTTTTAAAAGTAGATTGTTTTCTTAATTATCTACTTTTTGTAATTAAGCTCAATTGGCCACCCCTTTTAAGATCGGTCGTTATTAATTCTAGTGTGTGTTTGGTTGCAGGTTTTCAATGGCAGTATTATGACTATCGATGGATGTGCTACATTTTTCCGGCGAGATAGATTTTCACATGTCAAAAAATACGAGGTATAAATATTAACCTTTTTATTTAAATTAAGGTTTTAAAATCATCAATTTACTAACAGTACGTTAGTTTGCACATGTAGGTTGAGTTTAATAAAGCCGCACAATCTTTAACTGATGCTTTAGTTCCTAGTGCTCAGAAAAAAACCGCTCTAAATCGGTTGGTCAAGGTATCTTGCATACATTTGTTCTTAATTTTTGTAACGTGTCGATTTTTATGTAATGAGCTTATGGTTTTGAACAGGATAATGTTGCATTAATTGTTGTTCTAGAAGCAAAGTTCAGTGACCATGGTGTTGATAATCCAGGAAAGCAGCAACTTGTTTGTGTGGTATGATATAGCAACTCTCTTAGTTTTTAGGGGTTAAATCATCAGTTTCATCCTAGCTTTAAAGGTAATTGTTGACAGGTAAAATAAAATAATCCAGCCACCCCTTTTTTTAACATAATTCGAGAGACTTTTATTCCTAACTCACATTTTAGGTAAATAATTAGAGTTTACCAATTATCTGATTATTACAACTTTAAATTACAAATGACATCCTTATACTATTTCCCGGTTAGTTTTGTAAAAGTTGCATATTGGGTTCTGATTACTTCAAAATTCATAATCACTTATTTATCTTAAATTTTATATTACTTTTTTTTAATTTCTGCACCTCCTAATAATTGTTACTTTTATGGGGCGTAGGCAAACACACATGTGAACGTTCAACAAGATCTAAAGGATGTCAAACTATGGGAGGTCAGTTTCTCGAGCTTTAAATCTCTAATCAGAAAAGTTAGCAGTTTTAACTAATACTATATCCTTTGTTAAAAAAATCTGGTGATATTTCAGGTTCATACTCTGTTAAAAGGTTTGGAAAAGATAGCTGCCAGTGCGGACATACCAATGTTAGTTTGTGGGGATTTCAATTCGGTTCCTGGAAGGTTTGTTTTTTATTATTTTTCTCATCAAGATTCAAGAATAATTATATATCGTTTCCAAATTATAAAAAAAGTGTTTCAATATTTCAATTTCATTTAATATTTTTATTGCAGTGCTCCTCATGCACTTTTAGCAATTGGGAAAGTTGACCCAATCCATCCAGATTTAGCAGTTGATCCTCTCAGAATTCTTCGACCAGCGACTAAGTTGACTCACACTCTGCCCTTGGTAATATAAATATTGTATTGTTTCTCAAAGTTTTTCAAAAACTATTGACATCATTTCTTTTTGCAAAGTTTGAATCTTGATTGCGGTTTTGTGTTTAACAGGTGAGTGCATACTCATCTTTTGCTAGAATTGGGGGTAGTCTTGGTTATGAACAACAAAAGAGGAGAGTGGACCCTGCTACAAATGAACCGTTATTTACAAATTGCACAAGGGATTTCATTGGCACCCTTGATTACATATTTTACTCGGGTACATCTTCAAAATGTAGTGATTTGAGAATTTCGTTCGAGCCTGAAGTTATAATAATTAGATTATAGATAAAATGACAAAAAAGGCATATCGCTGTTAAATAAATGTACTTTTGGGTAACGGGAATAACTTTCTTAATGTAGGATAAACAAAGTGTAATTGTGTGATTTTTTACCTTTAGATAATATAATATAATGCAGTTAGTATGAAACTAACTTGGGAGGAGAAGATTATACATGTTTTATTAGAGTTAGGATTAATGTTAAGGAAGTCTAGAGGAGGGTTTAGATGTGTCCTAAACATTTTTACTTGTTTCTTTTGTAAATGATTTATTTATGAGTTTTATATACTATTTATGGTGGTTTTCAGCTGACAGCTTGAGTGTGGAATCGTTATTGGAGCTTTTGGATGAAGATACCTTAAGGAAAGATACAGCACTTCCTTCCCCGGAATGGTCCTCTGATCACATCGCATTAATGGCTGAATTTCGTTGCAAACCTCGAACTAGGCGTTAATTGCATTTTAGGCAAGTATTAACCAACTTCTAAATTATTATTTTCTTCTACTTTATGATTCTTAAGAGGCAGGAAAAGTGGGCTATTCGGCCAAGGTGGGTTGGGTAAAGGGTTCTGGTCAATGGTCATATCAGATCTAGTTGGATTGACCCAAACACTTTCTGTTCAGCAGTGTGCTTTTTTTAGTAATTAACTAGTGTCTTAAATATCATTACGAAATTTGTAATATTTACTGAATAAAAATATTTTTTTGGTACTGAAAGAATTTATGGAAAAAGTTATTAATTAGTTATGTCGGTCGGGAAACAGGTTTTATAGCTAATTAGCGTGTCAAAAATGATTACAGAAATTTTACTATTTCGACACTAAAGTTATCTTAGATTGAATCATTTAGGGGTTTAAGCATGTAAGGGGCTGTTTGGCAGCCTTTTAATGGTTCAGATGTCTGAATGGTTCAGCACTTAATGGTTCAGACTGTTTGTTTCACGAGCACATGTCTGAATGGTTAAGAGATTTACCTCTGAATGTTTAAGCATTATACTGATGCTGAATGGTTAATAGGTCTAATGCTGAATGGTTAAGACATATTATCTGAATTGGTCAGACTTTTGTCTTTGAATAGTTAAATTATATACTAGCTCTTAATGGTTCAGACTTCTTAATGATTCAGCACTTAATGATTCAGACCTCTTATTGGTTCAGTATTTAATCATTCAGAAGTTGCCAAACACCCCCTAAGTACATGTGGGGACTTCAAACCATCCAACTCATTCGGCTAATTTGACTCATCTAATCTGTTTGCTTTAAACTACTCTTTTTTATACCCAAGATTAAAAAAACAAGCTGAATCTACCTAGTAGATCATAAGTAAATAAGTCAAAACTGCCATATTTCTTCAGGATTCCATTGACGCAATTCTATTAATTTACCATACATGAGTAAATTTTCACACGAGTCATAACTGACCGGGGTAAATTTATATATCATTACAATTTTATACCTTTTTGGGTTTTATTATAGATGATTTATGTGACAAATTTTGATTAAAGAAATATATTATTCCCCTTGTCCTATCCCAGTTAGGAGGTTTTATGATTTCATTACAATTCAGCTCATCAGTTGACTTTTTTTTACCTGTTTTTAGAATTATATGTTTGTCAGAAATGAAATACAACTTATATCAACCCATATCTGTATAAAGGGTTGAAACTGTAGTTGACTTTTGATTGAGATTGTGTTTTTTGATTCTGTAATATCGACTGTTTACAGGTTTGGTCAGAAAGCAAGCAAAATCTTGAAGATAGAAGTAAAAAGAATAGAGATAAAGCAATGAACAAAAGCTTAAAAGTATTAGAACAGTAGATAAATAGCTGTTAAAGGATCTTACCAATGTATGATGTCATATATATTTATATATATGTTTCTTTTTTTAAAGAAAGATGATTTGAATGATATCCGGGTTCAATACATCCACCTGAATATATATCTTTTTCAAGAAAATTTGATGTTTATTTTTGAATCGGGCCTTTTTAAAAGTACGTAGTGAAGTGATTTTTTACGTTAGTTTTTTTTTTTATGATTATGATGTAGTGATGTGCAAAGTTACTATTTTACCTTATAATATATTGTTACTTATATATTGAGGACCATGAGAATCGTGTAAACAGTTGTACTTTTTGTTTGTTTTAGATGTGATGTGGAAGGTGGTTATTTAATTTTTGTTATATCTGTTAAGCGCTGCATGTGAATGTATTTTTGTTGTTGTTGTGATACTACGTAGTTTTTTTTATTTTACTATACGCACCCTCTTGGATACAAATGTAAAACGAACTAAAAGGATTGAAGTGAAACTAATTGGCATTTTGGCTATGTTTAGGAAAAAAGCAAAAGTAACTTTTTGATTTTTGGTGATTTTTGAAGGAGTATTTTGGTTTTTTTATCCTTTTAGAAAATCAAAAGTTATTTTTGCCTTTTTCCCAAACATGCACTTTAATGTGATAAATATGTACCTTTTGTGAACCATAATAAATTTTCAAATTTTCATGCACTTAAACAATTATGTTAATCAGTTTCATCATAATTTTTTCTTTCTTTACAACAATAAGGATCACAAATGCTTAAAAATCAATGTATTTCGTCACTAAAATCATACAGAAGTGTGATTTTGAAACAAATTACAATTGGGCTGTATGTTAATCAATTTCATCAGAACCTTCTGACTATAAACAACAATAACTGTCACAAAAAGCAATCAATGTCATCACTAAAATCATACAAAACTTTGATCAAATTACAAATGGGCTCTATAAACATTAAACAATACAATTCCATATTCTAGTATATCAAACTAGTTTTCTAGATAAAAATCAAATAATAAATTTAGAAATTTAATTAAGGAGCTTGAGGTCCTGAGCTTGCTGGCTTTGAATTGTAAAGTGGCTGCAAAGCCTTCACAACAATAGTCATATTTGGTCTGAAATCTGCTTCATATTGAACACATAATGCTGCAACTGCTGCGAGCTGAGTATGTACACAAACAAGAACATGTTAGTGTGTAAATAGAGAGTGAGGGACGCGTAATCTATAGAAGTGGGAAAATGGAAGGACAGAGTAGCAAGTCAAATGGGTCGGGTCAGGTTGAGCTAAAACTCATTTTGTTATTCTACAAAAATAATAATAATATGCGCCTAAACTTTGTTATTAAAATTTTACCCATTAACTTTAAATATTCTTGCTATTTACTAATTTAATCATTGTAAAATAAAGTCCAAAGACTTGCGAAAAATTTCTTCAAAAGTCTAGGGATTTTCTTTTCGAAGATTGCCATTAATCTTATTCCATTTCAATATATATCTCACTTTTTTTCAATAGGATTTATACATTAGAAATACAACTTCGGGTACTTTGACCCGTTTGATGTTAATTATGATATTTCTAGTTACCCACCGACCCGTTAGAGACAAAACATAATTTCTGATAAAAAACAAAAACAAAAAAATATAACGGACCTTAGCAACTGCTTTTGGAGGGTAGTCATTGTTTAACTTTGGATCTATACATTGCTTTACTTTGTCTTCACTTAATTTTGGTGTTGCCTGTAGAAAGCAAGATTATGATAAGCATAAGCACACACAAGGTCTTCAAGTATGTTTAAATACAAATTAATAAACTTCATCAGGCTCATTTAAAAATCTCATAAATTAAAGCTAAAATGACCATTTACCCATAAATGGTATTTAGCATTTTCACAAGATTTCTATTCTTTCTTACATTATTGAAGGGCATTTGGTATTTCACATTTAGTTGAGGACTTTTGTAATTACATTACATCATTTAATAGATGGAGGGTGTGATAAAGATAATTATTAACAAGACAAGTATTACCCAAGTAACAAGACTTTGTTGTCCTTTAGGCATTGTGTGGTCAACCGGTTTTCTTCCTGTCAAAAGTTCTAAAAGAACAACTCCAAAACTATAAACATCACTTTTTGAAGTTATCTGCCCTGTCATTGCATACCTGAACCAAAAATGTATATATTATTACTTGAAACTATAAAGTATGACATTAAGTCAGTTGAACCTTGACCGCTATATATTGTTAATGCATGCAACCTCTTAAATCGTTTTGTATAAAGTTTAGATTATTATTATCCTAATATAGTTTTTGTAACCATTGTAAGGCATTATTATTCAGTCAATAATGGAAAAAACCAACTTCCAACATGTTGAAATAATAACTTAAAAGTTTTTTCCCTAGGGCTTTATCCCATAATTAGTGGTGTTTATTTAGTCTTTTTTATTAGGTTTGAATTAGGTTAAAACAAAAGAACATAGGGATTGAACCTCTGCATGAAGAAAAGTTTAAGGACTACATCACTACAAAAAAACAGGTTAAGGGGATTGGTCAATACATTGAACAAGTTTGGTTGGTTATACCAGCATACTCCCTAAAAATTTCAAGGGTTAAACAGACAAAATGTTGAAATTTTGTTATCACCATCATTAACCCTTAAATATTTAAAAAAACATGACAAAGAAGTGTTTACGGGTCAAGCCAGTGCATACTAACGATCGTTTGACCTGAACTTGTTCTGACTTGTTACTCAACCCACCCATCTTGCCACATCAATAAGAAAGACTTACTCTGGAGCATGGTAACCAAAAGTTCCCAAAACTCTGGTCGAATGCAATCGGGCTGCAGTATCAGAAGACTGGCTGCTCAAATTAAAATCAGCTATCTTGGTCTGAAAATCATCAAATAATAGAACATTGCTGGACCGAACATCACGATGTACAATTGAAGGTTGAACCTTTTCATGTAAATACTCAAGCCCTCTTGCTGCACCATATGCAACTTTAACTCTCTGAGTCCAGCTCAGCACTGGACCTGGTTCTGCCCCTTGTACACCCTTTCTCCCTACAAAATAATCAAAAAGACACCAAATTTATCATAAATTTTGAAACCAGAACTACAAAACTAAAAGATAATGGATTGTTTTACCATGTAATACATCATGCAAAGAACCCATGGTTGCATACTGATAGAGCAAGATTCGGTTGTTTCCTTCAAAGCAATAACCAAGTAACTCAGCAAAATGCTCATTTTTAAGCCTTGAAACGACAGATAACTGCATATTATTCATAAATGGTGAAACATGCATATTAGTAACAATCTTGAACCAAAAAAATCCTTAGTGCTTCTAATGCTAGAGGTGGCAAGATGGGCAGTGGGGTAACAGATTAAAGCATGCCAATTATGTGGGTCACTTTTGTGCGGTCAAAACAATTTGGGTTAGGTTGGGTTGACCCACCCAAATTTCTTTTTTAATTTTGTAAATAATAAAAGTGTTTTAGTTATGATTACAAAAACATTTTTTACAATCACAATACACTGCATGATTGACCATTCTTTTAGCTAATTTACTTGAGTTGACTCGCTTGAGATAATACATATACAAAATCAACACATTCGTAACTAAACAGGTAAGGTTGTCACCTCAACATAAATCTGGTACATGCAATGCGGTATCCCAAGCCAACTTCATGTCTTTCTTATTACATCATCAAATTTACACAATACAATCATACTATTTAAGGGTGTTTGGATTTGCGTTATAAATAATATCATCTTGTTATTGTAACTTGAAGAGGCGATAATCACCTTAACATAAATCTTGTTCATGAAATATGGTCTCTCAAGCCAACTCTTTCATATTACATCATTAAATTTACACAATACAACTATACTATTTAAGGGTGTGTTTGGAAGAGTTTTATACCAAATTACCCACTGCAACAAAACTGATTATCTAAACATAGCTAAAGTGACTTATATCCCATTCCTATATCCTAATTTGACTACAATATCAGAGAAAGGTATGTCATTTTGGTCCTTTAATCTACCAATTCCTTAAATAACCAGAACTAACCAAAGACTCTAACATCTAATTATCCAGTTATTACAAAACTAACCAAAAAATAAAACTGAACACCATCATCTAGAATTCGTTTCATTGCAGTTGTTTATCTTATTCTGATTATTCATTATCATATTACTCAGTTCCAAAACACACATCCAAACACCCTTTAAGTGATCTAATGATGGGGTTTAATTCTTTTTGCATTTTATATAACTAAGTTATGAAAATTCTCACCTGGGCTACAAAATCATCATCAGGCTCAGGTGAAGAGCTTGTATCCAGCTTTTTTATTGATGCTTCTTCTCCAGTACTTAATTTTCCATAAAAAACCCGACCATAAGAACCTTCCCCGACCAAAGATTTTGTACCAAAATTACTTGTAATCTTATTTAACTCATTTAATGATACAGCAGGTTTATCAATAGGTAATGGTTTCTGAGGGGGGCCACCTCTTGCAGGTCCATTACCCCTTGGCTCTCCTCTATTACTTCCTAAAACATAAAAAGTTCAAAATACAAACTAAAAAAAATCCCTATTATAACATGACTATAAATCATGTGTTATATGCAATGTATGTTCTTAATTACCTCCATAAGGCGCTCCTCGAGGTGGTGCTGTGGTGATATCGTTCGAGGGTGCACCACCATAGGTGTCCTCTTCTGTACCTCCACAGCAAGACATCCTTCAATTAGAAGGTATGGCAATTCACAATTCACAAAAATCACTATGTTTCTAACAAACTGTATACTTTTGCTTGTAAATTTACCTAAAAGAATGCCTGCAACACGCCAACACCCATATTAATGTTTATCAGTCCTATGAAATGCGGATTTAACCAAAGGGAAGCTTAACAACATTGAAAAAAAAAAACTAGAGTTTCATATGCGCAATTGATCAAACCAAATGTGGTATAATATCTTCTACCAATAATGCATCCAAACACAGGTTTACTTTAATCCAAACGTAAATCACACTGATATTAGACAATTCATTCACCATTGAGGCATTTCATGAAACACTTAACACCCATAAACAAATTAAACAAAAAGTACCCAAAAGAATAATCTAATTCACATGTACCATCAACAATAAAGTCACCACATACCTCAACTTCAAGAATTCTTCACCAACAACAATAAAAGAAAAAGCTTTGGAATTACAAGATTGAAACAAATTCAATCAAAATCTTTCCTTTTGAATCTTCTGTTAATCTTGCCGAATTGGGGACGACAGAAAGTCAAAAACAAAGATTTTCTTGTGGGATTCGCGGGAAAATCGGCTTATGTAATATGTATGTTCTTGAATGTTGATAAACAGAGCATATAATATGTATGTATATATATATATGGGTGTGTAGTATATGTTTCATGCTTGCACGTTCATGGAATCTTGATTATGTCGTAGTTGACGATTAATAATTTCTCCGGTGGTCTCTCCGACGTGCATTGGTGATTGATGATTGATACAAGTGATTTCTTCGATTTTGTTAAAGTTTTTTTTTCTATTTGAGTGGATTCTAAATTTGTTACTTATTAGAGATTATTGTTATAACAATTGTTAAATATAGTTGTAGTTATTTAAATAAATTATGAAATTAGATTGTTAAATGTTTAAATTTTAGATATTAAATAAATACCGAAGTCGAATGATTCTATAAAACTTTCTCTAGTTATGTTTTCTCATGTGAATCAAATATCATGATTTCATGTAAGATGTTATGTGTGACTGATATTTTGGCATTCAAATCATAGATTTAATTAAATTTAGATATTAACGAGTATCTTACTTATCGAGTCTTGATACAATAAACCTTTTTTAAGTGTGTTTAATCTTTTTATTCTTTTGTTTGCGGGTTAAAAGAATTAAGAGCATTTTACATTAAAATTCGTTATCTTTTCTCTCTAATTTTTAATTAAATAATATATTTTTACCTTTATCATAATATTTTTTTATTACTCCACTCATAACTACTTTCAACAAATATTAAAAAATTAATAGAGATTAAGGGTTTTTTTTACCAAGTACAAAGATGAACGATCATGTCTTGTCTATCATTTATTCGTAACTACTCGTACTCATTCTTTATAATATAAGTAATGCATTTATAGATTTATAAAAAATGATCAGTGAAACTAAAATTTTATCTTTAATAAATATATATCGAGTTTAAAGAAACAACAAACATATATAATTAAGTGTTGTTCACATCAACCAAGCAAGATGTTCAAATTATGAAAGTTTTTGGGTCAACTGATTGATTTAATATGATACTTTACCACTTTTGATGTCTTTTGTTATTCAAATGAGAATGTGTCATCATTTTAATCAACTAAAAGTAATATTTTAACTCATGTTGCTATGAATGTGATGATATGGGGATACAATACCATTACCTATATTATTTATATATTTTGTAGCACGTTACATCATCACTTGTAAATTATACGGTTATATTTTAAGCAAGATGTTGGTGTCGAAATAACATCTCATGAAGTCATATAAGATTGGAGTTTATTTGTCTATTGATGCTATAAGTATGTAATGATTATTTGGGATAAGCTATCATGCTATACGAAAATCAAACAAATGTTACACTTTGAAATTAGTATGGTAAAAGATAAGATAATAATTATCAAAACATAATAATCATTTTACACTTTGATTTTAAAGAGAAATGGTATGATCGTTTAAATGTTATACGTAAAATAGTCATTTTACACTAAATTTAACATAATAATCCTTATAAACTTAAAAGTTCAATACAATCTTTTGCTGCTTCGTATACAATATTATCAGAAAATTCAGACACCCTATACTTTTCATCAATACCAAAATAACACAAATTTGTATCTCAGAGATGACAAAGTTCATCTTATAGACTATAGATTTATGCAAACTATAAACTGCGACTAGAGCACAAATAAATGAAATTTAGTTACCATTTCAATAAAATTAATTATTTTTTTTATGTAATTAAAGGTTTAACTATTAAATAAATTTCGTATTATCACCAAAACATCATCCCTCCTTGTTAACTAACACAATTAAGCAACACATTCATAGAATTACAGCAAACACAATGCTACAAAACACAATGCTACAAAGCTCTTGTATACACAATCATTCCATCAGCATAACATTCAGAAAGTTCATAATATAATAGTACAAGATCATCAACATTCATGTGCCGATTGTCAAGCCCGATCACGAGCCTGACCCGACCCGCCAACTATACAATCCCAACCCGACCTGTGTCCTCGGTTTGACTCGTTGACTCACTGTTCCTTCCATATACGCCCACTAACTCTTAACTTGAGTTCTTGCCTATCTCCACCTGAGAAAAACAAGGCCAAGTTTCTTGGAAGCACTAGCCCGTCTTGACTATCGCGAACCTTTCGATGGCTATCGCGAATGCTTCGTGGGACCCCTTGCCACGTGAATTTACGCCCATACCCTCCAACTTCTAATGAGTAACTAAACTTCTTAGCTTCATCATCCTCACCCATGAACCGTAAAAAAGCTATGTAAACGGGTGCCATTCCAAGCAAAAATGCCTCAAAATGCAAACAGAATTGTCTTCCATAACAGTTGAATACCTATACGTATAAAGAAACCGACGTTATGCTCTGATAATAGTCTAATACCCGTTTATAACCAAGAACAGGTAATAACGACACGTTAATGATGTAGAGAATGGATTTGTGTTTTTAAGTCGAGTGTTAGCAAGTTTTAGATGTGCGTTTTAAAAGTGATTATGTGATACCGATTGATTAAAAACCGATTAGCAGTTGTAAAAAATGGGTCATAGGAAATAGTGTTTGGATTAGAGATGTGAATGAGCCTAGCTGCTTATGAGCTACTCGAGACCGGCTCCCTAAAGTTCATATCAAACTCCAATCTTTGAATTTCAAGCCCTACACTGATTATTCAAATTAGATTGCATACTTTTTATATAAAAACATATATCAAATTTTATTACTTATTTTGCTCATAATTCAAGTTATTCGAATCGGCCTGAATTCGAACCGCTTTAAATTAAGATAACCCAAATAACCCCGAATACCAACCGCTGAACACCCTCAAAAAAACTAGTTATTGTGGGTTCAAGTAGCGAAACTAGAGAACAGTTGTAGCAACTTACCGTTAGCATCCATGTCGCGTTTTCAACTTCATGTGGATTAGATTTAACGTATCGATGGTTAAAAGTGCATCCATCATGCATATCCACATTATGATCATCCTTCAAGTGTGACACAAGAAATGCAATATCTCCATTGACTGAACACTCAGACCCTGCGTAAGGACAGTTGTAGGGGCGAAATCGACAGTTTTGCTCGTGTTTTAGCTTGCTATAATAAGGAAAGATGTCATGGCATCCAAGATTTTGGTGTGTACATGGAAGTTCTAAAGATTCAGCTACCTTTTCCAATGCTAAACACCTTATATTTCCCATTTCGAGACGACATGTAGGACAACAATTGTGCACTCGAAGTTTGCAATTTGAGCATAAAGTGTGGCCATTTGGACACTACAAAAAGATCGGATCGAACAGTTAATTATACAGATCTTGAGCAAAATCGCCTATTTTCAAGTAATCAACAAGAAAAAAAAGACTTTGTATAAACTAATTGAAAGAATTAGTACAGAACTAAAGTAAGCATCATGTAACAGTTTTCTTTACATTAACTAAAACAAAAAAGACAAACATACCTAGTAAATCTCAATTATACAGTAGGATCTAGGGAGGAAAAGATATGGGCAGACCCTACTATATGAGTGGGATTTCTTCACAAGATAAGAAAATTGTCAGTTTAGTGATATTTGATAATGTAAAATACCATCGTTTAGAAAAGTGACATCAAGAAAATTTATGAAGAATATCCTCATTTCCATATTCACATATATATACTTATGAAAGGGTTGGTTTAAGCCATGGTTAATCTCAGATGGGCCAAGTAGAATTTTAGTTTTAAGAACACGACAATTGGTCAAACAGGTCAACAGTCGTCCTAAGCATATTCAAAAAGCATGTGTCATACACTCATACATGTTATATTCATAAATTTAGATTATTATAGTGATAATAATGTTTTAAGGATAATTAAGGTATTGGTTATTCATTAAAAAATTAAACAATGAACAAAAAGTGTTTGCGGGTCAACTGAACATGTTTTGACCCGTTATCCACCTTCCAACACACCCACCATGGCACTATATACATTTGAAATCCACAAGAGATGGCACAAATTTTATATGCAAATTTTTCTTGATCTAATGATTGTGTAACTATTATACTATTATACTACTGATTGTGTAACTTTATAAAAAAAAGTTGTGTGAAGTCAATAATTTTTTAAAGTAAGAAAAACTACGATATTTTTCAAGCAAAACCTTAGATTCACTTGCATCCGCTTAAGTGATTTGAGACTTAGAGCTTGGTTAGACACCAAAATGAAGGCAAACAGGGGGTTCCTTAATAACTTTATACCCAATATAGCTTTAAAAATTGCAGAAAATAGTGAGTTCCTCTAAAAACAAAGCAAAATATTCCAAAAACAATCAATCACGATGGTTCCAGAAATTAAGGCATAAAATGAGGGTTCTTTATAACATAATATCCTATTCAGCTTTAGAAGTTCAAGAAATAGTTATCTAGTCTAAATCTAAGCAAACTTAACAAGTGGAATTAATGATTTGTGCCTAGAAGTAGTGATACACCCATATAGTGAACTAGACGGTTAAAAAACAGAAACGAAGGCAAAAGGGGAGATTCTGTATGATTTTATGCCCGATTTTGTATACGAAATTTGCAGAAAGTAATGAATTCCTCTAATACAAAGCTAAATATTCTAAAGAAAATTCAACAAGATGTTTAAAAACCATAAAAGAAGGCAAAAAGAAGGAAATTTCTTCATAACATAATATACTAGTTAGCTATTTGGGTTTAAAAAATAGTGAGAGAAATTAACTAGTGGTTTATGCTCATATAATGATACACTATATAGTAAACTAGACTATTTAAAACAAAAAATAAAGGCAAACAGGGGGTTCCTTTAGAATATTACACATGATTTAGCTTTAGAAATTTGCAGAAATAGTGAATTCATCTATGAAAAGATATATATTCTAGTATACAGACAACTAGAAGGTTGAAAACCTTAAATGAAAGCAGAAAAGGAGAGTTCTTTATAACAAAATATCTTATTGAACTTTCATCAAGAATTTATTCCTGTAAATCCGTAAATCTAGGCAAAGGTATCATGTAGATTTAATGATTTATGCCCATCAAATGATACACTACATAAGGATCCAGATGGTTAGAAACCAAAAATGATGGCAAAAAGAGGGGATTGTGCATAACCTATAGCATATTTCAAACTAAGATTCAAATATTTTAAAAAAATTGTGATTCCTGCTAAATCCAAGCAAAGCTAACAAGTAATTTTTTCATCTATGTACATCAAATTATATACTTTGCGAAAAGTGAAAACAAACCTGATGAATTGGTGGATACATTAAAGTAGTGCAAACAGGACATTCCAGAAGCTCATGAACACCATTTGTTGATTGCATTCCATGTTTTCCAGTTGCAATCCTTGTAACACTTTTATCGGTCTTTGTTGCTGCAACATCAGACTTCAAAGATTTTGGGTGAGACTCAATAACATCTTTACAAGCACTGCCACCTGGTGCCATTGAAATCACAATAATACTTTTGTCGATACTGATTCTTTCAATACATGATCAAAGCTCCGGTATTGTGGTTCTTGAAAGCCAAACGCAATGTCTGTTTGAACACAATTTGGAATGCAAAATATGAGAACATCTTGTAGTCATAGATGTTACGCTGATGTTAAAAGGATTCAATGATAAAGTTTTTGAATATTGACCAAATGAGTATAATATCATTGTCAATGTGAAGCCGGCAAGTCAAAGAACAATAGCCTATTTTATTACAGGCTCAATTATTATTAAGAATCAAACATACAGACGATTCAAAGACTATTTAAGATTCCTTTACTACCCCTCTCCTCCGTGGAAAATTGCAATCAGATAGCATATCACAAAGCATAAAGGGAAAAAATAAAATAAAAGTTTAACTATTGAAGTAATATATGAAAGATACATTGACATCTTGTTTGTCCCACAAATTTTCAACTTGAAGATTTAAAACCAATAATCAGAATTTAAAATAACTAAAGACTTGAACTGTTACATTTATCAGACATAGCATTGACCTATTTTTCCAAACTTGATTATTTTGACCCTAAATTGTCAAAGGTCATAATCATACACGCTTTTAATGACCATTCATAACCAAGTATTAAGTATAAACGCACATCCAAACAGCGAGATTGTTATAACTTAAACTAGATGTCTAAATAACCTTTCGATAATAAAATACATGAGATTTTTGGAATGAAGGCACTCACCGATGAACCCAAAATGAAAATTGGCACAATCTAGTAGGTGAAACTCTAAACTGGTATTTAGTAATATAAAGATTCTCACACCAACCATTTTCAATAATATCTGGCATAACATTGACATGGTTTATCACGAGTTTGATAATCTCCACCTAAAAGCAAATAATTAAGCATATAATAATCAATCCAAAAGCATTTTTATGGCATAAAGAAGACATGATTAGAGATAACTAAACATATCTTAGCCACAACAACCAGTTGATCATCAAACTCAGCCATCACCTTAAAAAATGAATCTTTCAAGATTAGTTACCTACTTTAAATACCAATAATTAAGACTGAATATAGTGTGTACTAATATATAAACAGATAAAAACAAGCATAATATATGATTGCCCAACAAGAACAATTTTCATGTGATAAACTCCTAGCATCAATCAACCTAATATTCTGCATTTGGCAAGAAAGTAGGTGAAATTAAAATAGAATACCTCAAAAAATCAAAAAAATCTTGAAATTGATGAAAGATATATGGGTCTCCATTTAAAGTAAGATCAAAACCCTAACTTGCAATTTTAAACACCCAAATGAGTTACACAAACCTAGTCCAATTGGGTGTCTGCACTGCCATTTTTTTCAGAAAAAAGTAACTTTAAATAAACAATAAGTAGCAAAATGCAAGAAAATAACACCCCCATAATTCAAATTCAATCAGATTTCCTGCAAAAATGAAGAATTGGGGATTTAGGGGTTTTACTAACAACCTGTTTCATTCGATCAAACCCCCATCTGAGAATCCAAAGCAAGAAACTGAAAGAGTATCAAACAAATACGATCAAAATTAATTGTTATCAAGGGCTCCTTTAAGTATATCGGCCAACGATAAAAGCATCCAAGGGGAAAATTACAAATTTATAAATAAATAAAGCAGTTAATGATCAAATATCCATCAAACATTCGAACCCACTTCGAAATTTTGAATAAACTAATCAAAGAACAACAATTTCTGATTGAAATCGTAAGGAGAATCGAATTAGAGGGATACCCAGTTGCGATTATCGAGCGCATTGTTGAAATCAACAATTATTTTGAAGAAACGAATGGATTTAGAAGATTCGTAAAGGCTATGAGAGTAAATATTGAAGAAATTGCGGAAGAGATTTCAAAGTGCAAAAGTCACCATTTTGTTGGTGCCCATTCAAGAAACATTAGTCGTGATATTTGAAATTAATGTTTTCTTGGGATTCGCTGATTTATTTTACTTGAAATTGATATAATATTGATTTCCTTTCTTTTTTAAACTGCTAACGAATTTTATAATTTCAATTATCCGTGTAAATTTAACGGCGAAAGGTTATCTACGCCTGCGAACACAAAACAGTGTTGGTGACCCAATCCGTTCATTATTCTAAAAGAAACTCATCACCTAAAAACTTGTTGTAGTAAAACCCTTTGGCCCAGACCCACCATTCTAAGAGAAATCAATCATCCAAAAAGTTGTAGTAAAACTCATGATATAGACCCACCATTTTAAGGGAAACTCATCACTTAAAGATCCGTTGTGTAAAACCCCTAATCCACATACTTGAACCCATAATCTTTACTTTGGAAAGTTATGGATGTCTCATTCTAAACCACGTGATCTATAGCTTATTGACATAAAACATTAAAATCAATATAAGAAAAACCACTTGATATTGGGCTCATTGACATATAACATTAACTAGTAAGGAACCCGCGCGATGCGGCGGCGACAACATCGACATATTTCACAATGCGATATTGACGACATCGACATATTTCACAATGCGATATTTGTTTTCTGAATGCATGCGTGGCTTCTATTGTATAGTCTATTTATGTCATGAGCATCACAAAACTCAATTAAATAATAGCACACGAATAAGAAAATGTTTTTCATAAACATAGTACGTTAAAACTAAATATCTGAGCACACGAATAAGAGAATACAAGTCATAAAC
>BJCM01206547.1:0-13326 GCA_018326385.1 Flaveria bidentis | reverse complement strand
GGTAGGGAGTGTAAGTCAACAAGTTCTCCTCTTTTAATCTTCTGCTTGATCACCCTAATATGCTCATCCTTAGTGGATAGAGACATAGGGCCAAGTCTCCTTCCCGAGAATTCATATAGCTTCAAGAAGCTCATCATTCTCTGCCTATCAGCAAACTTGTTTTGGCTTTTTTGGATGATAGCTTTTGACTTGGCTGCTTCTTCGCTCATCTTCCTTTTTGTTTCATTTTTTCTTTGAGCACTTGAAGTTCAAGTTGCTTGAGATACTCAAACTCAATGTACTCAAAGGACAATGCATTAAGTGTAGCTGCCTGGTAGAGACCTGTGGCACTCAGGTAGTTAATCATGTTTTGTCTATCTGTTTCTTTGTCTACCTAAGGTTCATATGGAGCCACAAGCTCCTGCACAGGACTTTCTTGAACTGGAGAGAGAGTAGGAACATGTTTGTAGAGTTTTTTCAGTCTCTTTTCTTCTTTGATTCAAATAAGCAACCTTGCATCCTCTACTTCCTTCCTATCTCTTGTCATTTCTATGTTAGCTAGTTCATTCAATTCATCTAAGAGGGGGGAGATGATGTTATCAACATCATGGTTCCTGGTTTGTAAATTAGTAATCTAGACTGCCTTAACTTATCATCTTGAGTGTTTGGTCTAGGGCAACGCTGATTACAGCTTGCATGAAGCCAACAGGCCTAGCAGAGGAACTTTCTCCCCTTAGCTTCCTTTTCCTCTCTCTCTCTCTCTCTCTCTCTGCTCCTAAATCTTCTCATGAGTAAGAATTCTTTTCCCTTTGTCACCAGCAGACCTTTGTGACTCAGGGTGGAGAGAGCTTTGGCTTTCATTTCTTGGAGTAGCATCCATGTTCTGGCCAGAGAGAGGTTCAGATACATCTTCACCAACAGGTGTCTCATCAAGGGAAGGGATTTCTAAAGCAGTTGTTAGTGTGATAGGTTTCTCAGGCTCTATCACTAGGCCTTCAATCAAGTTTTTCCCTTTGAAGCTAATCTTAGGGTCTGCCTTAACATTCATTGACCAATAACATTACATGATTGCCTTTGTCTCCTTTTGTGGCTGAACTATCCAGTAATCCTGTCTTGAATCCTTTAAGCCAACTTGCCAGCTTGTCTAGATTGGCTTGGATTGACAAGTGGCATGTTGATAAGGTCAAGACATTCATAGTAGTTCAAGGTGTGAAAATTGAACACCTCTTGTTGTCCTTGAACTCTTTGAAGAATGAGGGCTTTTCTGTCAACATCATACCTCCACCCAATTATGTTGTTGGAAGTTCCTTGAGGTGGGGATGACATAGCCCTTGGAATACCTTTCTCAAAGAGACTCTGAATGAAAGAGTCTAGAGAGTCCATATCAATGTGAACTTAAGGAAGTTACTGAGCATGGGCAATTGCAAGTGAGGATGTGAATCCTTAAAGTCCATGATCTATGAAGAACTCCTAGTTTCTATGATTGTAATTACTTTCTCCCCCATTCTGGTAGCTTCATCCTCTTGTATAGGTGAGCTAGGAGTTAGGTCAATCACATCCACAAGTTCCTACGTCCCTAGATGAGCTCTTCTTAAAGGTCTCCCAACTATTTTCTCCTTAAGATAAGATATCTCAACTTGTTGATCATTGACCCTATTTTGTAAGGTAATCACTTGAGATTCCAAATGACTAACCTTAGAGACTAAATAGATGCATGTTTTTGATAGTTTCTGCAACTCTAGTCTTAAATTCCCTTTTTCTTCATCAGAAGAATCATTAGGAGGTGAGATAAATGGACCAACATCCTCAGTCTCACCACTAGCATCATGTTTTTGGCTGCTGGTTTCCTTTGCTCGCTAACAACTTCAGATGGAGTGTTAGTGGGTTGAGTTGTCATGGTTAATGTCTTAATGATGTAATCACTTGCATAAGTGAGAGTCTCTTCCATATGGACCTCCTGAACAGGGTCAGGGAGATCCACCTCAATGGTAGGTGGATGATGTGGGCTAGACAGGGGAGAATCAGGAGCACTCATCTCTCTTTGAGTGGGGGAAGAGTAGAGAGACTCATAATACTCACTAAAACCCAAGTCTTCATCATCATAGAAGTCAAGGCTAGGGATTGGTTGGTTGAGATCAAAAGGCTGGGGATGGTAACTTTCCCCTAAAGGTTGTTCACTTGAGTGTTGAAACTCAGAGTGAAGGCTTAAGGTTGTTGGGCTAATGAGCTTATCAGGCTGAGCATGAGGAACCTTAACACTGATTCTTGAAGAGATGGGAGTGGTTTGCTCCTCAAGAGAAGTGGGAGCTCTGGTTGCCACTTCTTCCTGTGTGGGTAGTAATATGGGAGCCTGCATAGACTGAATAGCTTGTGCAGGGGTTCATTTGCATTTTCTTTGGTAGGTAAGGATGATTTGTGGTTGTTTTGGTACATGAGAGATAGAAGGTGTGGGTTCAACACTTGCTTGTGTTGGTAGGTTGTCACCTTGAGCAATGAGCTCTAACATTTTGGGAACAAGGGTTGTTTCTATCCTAGAGAAGCCAACAGTTGGCTTCTTCAAAATTTAAAGATTTCAGGCTTCATTTGTCCCAATTTAAGAACATTACTTGTTTCCCTCAACCGTGAGCCTAGCTCACAGTTGAGAATGTGTTGAACATATCTAGGAAACATGTAATATTCTAAGGAGTCCAAGTTAGCAAACAAATCTGTATAAACAAACTGAGAGTATCTGAATTTGACCCTTTGAATCATCCCATGCACTATGAAGGAGAGATCTTCAAGAATTTGGTCCTAGTCCCCATGCTTATTGGACAAGCTATGGATGACCACATGAAGTAAGTACTTCCACTAGGAGGAGACTTTCCATTTTCTGAAGGTCTTGAAAGAAAAATCTCCTTCATAGCCCATATGCTCAAAGGAGTGGTTAACAATTTCTTTAGGAAAGAACAATTCACCTTCCTCATCATCCAGCTGAAGGTGAGTGTTAATGATGGCTAGAGTAATGAAGTTTGTTCTCCCCTGCATTGTAGCAGACAATGCCTTCTCCCCATCCATGATGACCTCTTGGCAGGTCTTCTAGAATTCAAGCAAATGATCCTCAGAAAGAACAGGATCAATGGTAAGGGAGGTGGAGTAGTTTAACAAGACAAAAACTGATAAACCTCTGAAAAGCTAGGATCTTTCTTAGTGTGCAACAAAGCAACCTGATTGTGTTGCTTGTGGAGTTCCATGGATAAATTTGGATCATTTCTGTGGTTGAGGTTGACCATTTTAGAAAGCTTAGAGGTTAAGGAAATGAATAATAATGGCGGTTTCTAGGAGAATTTAGGTTTAGTAAAGGTATAGAGCTAGAAGAGAATGAAAAGAGGGGGAACAATTGGATATATATATGAAATGGATCTCAAACAAAGTTAATGAAAGATGATAAACTTTGAAATCTGGATGTTGGTCCCACCTTTGAAAAAGTGTTTTCTTTTACCCAAAAGGTAGTTTTCTTGGAAGTTGAAAATCTTCCGAAGGTAATTCCTTTTCGGAAGTTTTGACGAAAAGCTTCCAAAGCTGAATTGACTTCGGAAGACATTCCAAAGAGTTTGGAAAATTTTGCTTCGGAAGAGATTCACACTTGAAAAGTTTAATAAAAACTTCCAAGAGTTAATTGCTTTTGAAAGAAAATTGTTCTTTAAAACAAATAAGTATTTTGAAAAGAAGGTAAGCTTCAGAAGATATTGTGAAAATTTCTTCCGAAGCTAAATTCTCCCAATTAGTTGTTTGTTTTGAAGACTTCAATTTCTTCCGAATGATCAAAAAATTTTAAAACTCTAAGGAATGTTTTCTAAAAAAAATTTTGTTCTTCCATAGTAAACCAAGGTTTATGAAGATAATAGAATAGACAACTTAGGATACATAGATTTTAGAAATAATATATGATAATTTTTTAAGAAAAAATTACTCAAAGTTAATCATCCTAATAGCTGAGAGAAGATACTTAAATCTCTGCTCATCAAAAGCCTTTATGAATAGATCAGCATATTGTTTATTTGTGTAAACTTTGACTAGTTTGACTAATCCCTTCTCAAAATTATCTCTAGTAAAATGATACCTGATATTGATATACTTTGTCCTTGAGTGTTGCATAGGATTCTTTGTGATAGAGATAACATTGTTGTTGTCTATATGAATAGGAGTCTCTTTGAAATTGAATCCATAATCTAGCATCTGATTCCGAGCCCAAAGCACTTGAGCATAGTAGCTTGCAGTAGCAATGTATTAAGCTTCAATAGTTGATGCAGAGACACATGATTACTTCTTGCATTGCCATGAGACTACCCTTCCACCAAGGAAATGACATCCCCTGATGTAGACTTTGCAGTCATATTGCATCCACCATAGTGATTATCTGTATATGCATACAGATTAAAGTCAGAATTCTTTGGATACCAAAGGCCAAGTGTTGAGGCACCTTTGAGATATCTTAAAATTCTCTAGACAGTGATTAGGTGAGACATCTTGGGGTTGGCTTGATATCTTGCATAGATACATATAGCAAACATGATATCAGGTATGCTAGCTGTGAGGTACATAAGAGGCGCAATCATAGCTTTGTAAAGGTGTTCATCTATACACTCTGCTCAAGATCAGCCCAAGGGAGTGGTTTCTTGCTATGGATGTCTTATCAACCTTACAATCAGTCATATTAAATCTCTTAAGTATGTCCTGAACATACTTTTACTGACTTATGAAAATTCCATCTTCAACTAGCTTCACTTGAATTCATATTAAGAAATTGAGTTCCCCATGGCACTCATTTCAAACCTATCCTTCACCAGCTTCTCAAAGTCTTTGCAGAGCTTTGGAATAGTTGACCCAAAGATGATGTTATCTACATATACTTGAACTAGCATTAAGTTATTTCCTTGTCCTTTGATAAAGAGAGATCCATCTATAGTACCCCTTCTGTATCCATGCTTGTAGAGATACTAAGATAGAGTCCCATACCACTTTCTTGGTGCTTAGTACAGCCCATAAAGATCTTTATCAAGCTTCCAGACATAATCAGGATGATCAGGATCTACTAACCCAGGTGGTTGTTTAACATACACCTCTTCATCAATCACTCCATAAAGAAAAGCACACTTGACATCAAGTTGGTAGACCTTGAACTTCTTGGATGCAACAAAAGCTAAGAATATCCTAACAACTTCTAGTCTTGCCACAGGTGCAAAGACATCTGTGTAGTCAATTCCGTCTTCTTGTGTGTACCCTTGAACAACTAGTATTGCCTTGTTTTTTATGACAAGTCCTCTATCATCCTTCTTGTTCCTAAAGATCCATTTGGTTCCTATAGTAGTCTTCCCTTAAGGAAAAGGACATTGGTTCCAAACCTTTTTCCTTTTGAATTAAAGCAGCTCGTCTTACATAGCTTCAACCCAAATTTCATCCTTTAGAGCCTCATCAATCTTCTTAGGCTCTATCTAAAATAAGAAACAAGAATGAAGATAAACATTTGCATCATAGGTTTGTCCTCTTGTTTTTACCCCAGAATCAACATTTCCAATGATGTTTGAGGTGGGATGAGACTTGTGGATCCTTAGCTAAGGGATCACAGCAAGTTGCTGAGGCAGATCTAAGTTAGAGAAATTTAGATCTGGCATTAAGGTTTCTCTCACCACATCAGCACACTTATCAAGTGAAACTTGATCCAATGAGTGTGTGACATCATTGATGTTGTCTTCAATGGGATGGTTATCAGCATCTAGAAGTTCTTGATCATTGTCACCATTACCATTATCTTCTACATTTGAAGTTTCTTTATCTGGTTGTTGAGCCTCTGAGCTAGAATTTGAAGGCATCTCAAATATATCAGCTGAAATTGTCATTGTCGTGATGATAGAAACTTCATTTGCAGAGTTAGTTACAACTGGAGCTGAACTTGCATAGCTTGAAGGTCTTCTCAGCTCAAATCTTGGATCAGGATCACCTATTGGTAAAATATTTGTAGACCCTGAAACATTCTCACAAGATTTGTTAAAACAGTTTGTATCTAAATCAAGATCAAATAACCAATCAGGACCAAAACCAGTTACACTAGGTGTGTGTTCATTGAAGGTCACATTGGCTGACTCCTCAAATACTCTGGTTATGAGATTGTAAACTCTATAAGCTTTGTCTTGAGAAGAGTATGCAATGAAGTTTCCATCATCTGATTTCATAGCAAAATTCGAAATTTGATCTTTGGTATTCAAGATGGTGCAAGGACATCCAAATGACTTAAGAAAACCAATGAAAGGTTTCCTCTTGTGCCAAAGTTCATAAGGAGTCTTACCATGTGTCTTAACTACTAAAACTCTATTCTACACATAGCAGGCAGTGTTGGCTGCCTCTACCTAGAAGGTGATAGGCAGCTTAGAGTCAGACAACATAGTTCTTGCAGCTTCAATCAGTGTCATATTTCTCCTCTTAGCCACACCATTTTGCTAAGGAGTCCTGGGAGCACTGTATTGTCTTGTAATACCCTTTTCATCACAAAATGTATCAAGGATTTGGTTCTTAAATTGATTTCCTTGATCATATCTTATGGTTTTGACCTTGTGATCACATTGATTCTCAATCTTTAAGATGAAATTTTTCAAAATCTGAGGGGTCTCATCCTTAGTTCTAAGAAAGAAGACCCAAATTAATCTTGTAAAATCATTTGTGATCACTAAATAGTAAGAGTTCCTTCCTAGACTCATTGTACAGGTGGGGCCAAAGAGATTCATATGTAACAAGTGTAGGGGAGTAGTGATGGAGTTCCTTTCCTTCGGGTTGTGAGATACCTTGTGTTGCTTCCCTTTCAGGCATGCAACACAATGGTCATCACTTGTAAACTCTTTCTTTCGAATTCTAGTTACCAAATTATTTTTAATCAGTTTATTATGTTCTTAAAGTTTACATGGCACATTCTTTTATGCCAGAGGAAAGACTCATCACTATTTTCTTTAGACAGAAAGCATGAAACTTCTCCTGAGAAATATGTTTCTTACTAGTCCATCTTGTACATGCTCCCTTTCATGGGGGCTCTGAGCAGGATATGCTCATGATGAATGACCACCCTGGGCTTGAGAACAATGCACTCATTCTCAGTAAAAAGCATGTTATGACTCTGGTTACAAAATTGAGATACACCCAGAAGATTGTATCTAAGCTTCTTGACAAAGTTTACCTTCTCAATGCTGAGCTTACCATTTGTAACCTTGCCCCTTCTAGTAATATAACCACCAGCATCTCCTCCAAAAGCAACTAGTTCTCCATCAATCTTTTCAAACTTTTAGTGTAGTGACCTATTGCATGTCATGTGCCTGGAACAGCCACTATTAATGATCCATAAAATTCTGTTTGTCTTTAGTTGTTCCTACACAAAAGAGATGGTTAGTTACATTTGGAAACTCAAGGCTTATTGATCATGGGCTCATTAAAGGAAGTTGAAGGTAATGCAACAGTAATAGATCCTATAGTCATGTTTTGAGGATCTTTTGTTGATGTTAATGGATACTTTTCAGTCATTTGGTCTTTCTTTATCTTCCACACCACCTTTGGAAGCTTAGACTTGACCGTCAATACTTTGAAAGTTTTGTTGACTTCGTGAGTTTTGATAACTAGACCTTTGTAAGATCTTGCCAACACTGCAGCAGGCTTTAGTGCTTCAGAAGTATTCCCTTCTTCCGAGACCAAATTTTCTTCCGAAGGCAAATTTCCACTTGCCTTCATCTTTATTTTGGAGCTTCTGAAGGAAACAGATTTTCCTTTAGAAGCTTGCTTCTTCTTGAAACCCTTAGAAGTCACTTTTTGGTCATGTGGAGAATGCCTTTTGGATTGTAAGGACAATCCTTAGCAAGTTGAGAGGTACTCTCACATATGACACATTCCATTTTCTTCTTCCTAAGAGTCTTCTTTTGTGAACAAAGCTAAACTTGATCACTTTCCTTCTCCATCTTTATCTTTGCAAATGCAGTGGAAGTTCTGTTAGGGTGAGAACTTCCTTTGGAGTTGGATGGTCTAGGTTGTGCCACAGTGGTGCACAACTGATCAACCTTCTTCTTGTTGCTGAGATGAGTTGACACTAAACTAGAACTCCTGATACTAGAGTTCAAGTTAGTATCTTTAGTCTTTACCACTTCAAATCCTGCAGAGATAAAAACTTGTTTTTGCTAAGAGTTGAAGGTGACCTTGATCTCTTGAGCCTTTTTTTGCTTTTTCTTGCTCTTCCTGATCATGTTCTTTGTAATAGACTTGGTCATCCCAGTCTTCTTACTCTTCTTAGAAGGATAGTGACCCTTCTTAGAATCCTCTTCTTCACTCTTCTTAGATGCATTCTCCACTATTATTTCTTCATCCTCTTCAATCAAAGGGTCTATGAGATGAAACTTATATTCACGTGTTCCACACATAGAAGATCTTAGAGACAAGATTGTATGTGGAGGAGCTATCTCACTAGATCCCAATACTTGCTTATTCTGATAACAAACTTTTGCATGCAAGGATGAGGATATAATGTTCTTGAATGTCTCTTCTTCAAAAACACATTTTTCTGCTCTGGCATTGCTGATCACTAGCTTAACTTGGCATTAAGTCAACTTAGTCATGAGATATTTGATTTGAGTCCTGTAATTTGTATGCTCATGTTTAAGAATTGAAATGGTTTTCTCTAAGTCCCCTACCTTTAACTTATAGTCCTTTTCAGCTCTTTTGAAATCAGATTTTAAGATGTTCAAGGACTCAAGATCAGATCTCATCTCTAAGTTGTAGGACCTGTATCTATTTACTTTAGCAATATATTCAGGTGTACAAATATGTTCCCATAACTTGGCTTCATCATGGTCAGCCATCAGTTCTTGGTTTTGAGATACATCTTCGACCTGAAAGCTCCAGTCAAAGCCTTCTTCTTCAACAGTAACTGCAGCTTGCTGCTTTGGCTTCTCATTCTGGGTGGCTTTCTTAGTGTAGTTTGGTTTGGTTTGTTCTTGGCCACCATTTGTCCTTAGTGTCTTACATTCCCTTATAAAGTGGCCCATTTGGTTATAGTTGTAACACTTGACTTTGCTTTTATCTAGCCCAAACTTTCCACTACTTGCATTGCTTAGAAACTTTCGCATGTCCTTTTGTAGAACTTTTTGGCTTTGTGAGTGAGAAGATCTATCTACTGGACTATTTCCATGTGCTCTAGATCATCGGGATGGATATAGTCTGGGTTTTCAAGGGTGAATGAAAAGTTGCATGCGTTTTCATCAGAAGACACAAAGGCATGTGAAGAGCTTGTCTCTTGGAATGGGATTCCTTGAGTGTAGCTTTCTCTTAGTGTCCCTGGGAAGGTGATGAAAAGACCCTTCTATGAGTTGTCAGGGTAGAATATAAGATGATGTTAAGGTTCTATGCTCTCCCTTTTAGTCACATGTAGGGTTGAACTCATTTGATTGCTGGAGTTACCAGATGAACCTTGCATGTTCATCTCCATCTGGTATCCACTAAGAATGCCACACAATTCTGTCAAGGTGAGAGTCTTAAGGTTTTCAGTTCTCTTGATAATAACACAGTAATGTGTCCATTTCCTAGGAAGAGAGGACATAAACTTCCTTACAATGTCCTTGTTCTCAAGAGCCACTCCAACATCCACTAGAGTGTCCATAATCTCAACATACCTGAAGTATTGTTGAGTCATGATTTCACGGGTTTTAAAGGTGGAGTTTTCAAACTGCTGCTTCAGGAGATCCTTCTTGTTCACCTTGGCTTCAGTTGACCCCTCATACATTAGCTTCAGTGCATCCTACAGCTGCTTAGTTATTTTGCACTTCCTGAAGCCTGTTTATATGGAGTTTGGAAGAGTAGTTTGAAGGGCTGTCATGACTTTCTGATCAATCTCTATCTTTCTCATGTCTTCATCAGAATAATCTGTCATAGCCTTTGGTATCATACCACCTCCAGCAGCAGCTGAAGAGGTGCTTGGTATGAAAGGTCCTGAGAAAACATATTCCCACATCCTGGAGTCTTGTGACTTGATGAAACCTTCCATTATTTTGCCCCAAGTGTCAAAGTCTTCAGTATTGATTAGTGGGGACTTTGTTATGGTTCCAGTTTCTATATCAGCTTTAGTGATAGCTGCCATTTAAGATGTTAAGTATTTTATGTGTGTGAGGGATATGAAGATGGTGAGATCTTACAATCAAGAGCATGGAATGCTCTGATACTAATTGCAGGACCATTTAAAGGAGTTCTGGCCACTTACAACACAACACACAATAAGGAGAGACTTATTTAGAAAACTTAATAGATCAAATAGGGAACTGGTAACACAAGATTGACACTTAGAACATAAGTAAATATGAGGCAGAACAAGAACAGAACAACACAAGTATTTGGTTTTCAAGAATGTTGAAGGTCAGCTGGATACATGATCTAGACAACAACAAAATAAATATAGAGTCAAAAGGCAGATTGACTTTTGACTAATGACTATGACATGTCATAGCTCACATCCTAATATATTACGAAAAGGATAAAGTACATAAAGTATAAAGTAAAAAAATCAAGACCTCAATATACAGTTACCAAAAGCATAAACCTTTCACCAACTTTTTAAGTTGGTGAGTCAACAGAATTGCATCGGAAATTGGTCCAGCTTTGTGTTTGAGATTCGAAAGATGTTGGTCTTGGCTTTAGAATATTTTACACTTAGAATATTTTCAAGTGCATGGTGTAAAACTTCCAAAGCATTCTACTTCAGCACTTAGTGCATACATGCAGGATAGACTTCTGGATATTATCGGATGTTTTGGATGCATCAGACTTATACAGAACCTTACAATTTTGCAAGGGTTCGAATCAGTTAGAAATTCTATTATTCACTATGTACATTGTATCCATCTTGCATTTGCTATCAATGAAATCTCTATGAATTTTTAATGTATTCGCATGTATTTGATTATTTTGTGCTTATAATTGATCATTGCGTTATAATATCATCACAGATCGATCCATTTGAACCTATCATAATTTGTCAAATATTTGTATATATTTTCATTCAAAATTATTGTATATAAGAATATGTAATTTAAATCTATAACAATTATGTCAGTTTATTAATTTAACTTTTTTCATTTAGATATAAAAGGTAAGATTAATAATCTTGGTATTAAAAAGTGTGTCTGATGCACAAGGCGATTCTTGAGGCGAGGGTGTGCGTTTCTTGTGACATAAGGTGCATCTTGTTTGCTTCAAAATGCTATACGTGATGCTAAAAAGGTTATACATTAGGTAATTTATATATAAAACGTAATAAATCTTATTTATAGCTATATTTTGAGTGGGGATGCTAAAAATCTATATGATATATTGAAAAAAATATATAAATGTTTAGCATTTCGCTTACGAAAAGCCTGCCGTTTTTGCATTTTACGCTTTGGTTTTAGAGCATGTCGCCTTGTTATGCTTCTCGTTGTTTTTAAAATCAAGATACTAATATAATAATAAATGTTGCATGAAGTGAAGTATTAAACAATTTGTATAATATTTTTATGTAACAATAATAATTTAAAACTGTAACTTTTATATTAGTTTTGTTAAGTTAACCTTTTTTTTTTCTTTTTGACCCATGTGTCACACGGATTTATAAGTTTAGTACTATACATAAGAAACAAAATTTAAATTTCAATAGTAGAAAATTTGTTATTACTTGCATCGATAATGTGACACATGTTAAAAGTGACCTAATAATTTTAGAAGTGTCAAAAGTTTTATTGCTTTATTAGAATAGAGACATATTATAATTCGCATCATTATATAATCTTTAAGGTGATATATATGCCATTATTGTCAGTTTTTTTCTAATAGGGACCGCTTGAGTAAATAATTGCACATCGATTTAATTATCTATATATTATCTATATGTTATCTATATATTAATTTCTAAACTTAATGAATAGTAGAGTTTTGTGATTTGTGGTATTAGCCACAAAAGTTTTCTTCTTTTTTTGTTTGTGTTTTGCCATTTAAAGCTCGTAGAAAGACAAGTACACAAAAATGAATTTGGTAGTTTTGTTAATTGAGCGGATATAAGTAGCAAAAGATAATGAATTGCAATTCAGAAAAACCACGACACACGTTAAGGTAATCTCTTTATTTTTTAAAAAGTTTATATAATATTACTTTAATCTTCTTAGTTTTTATACATTTTTACTTTGAAAAACTAACATTGATTCTTATTTTTATGTACGTATATGTATAAAATTTGAATCTGATTGAGTTTTGACGTAAATTTTATTCGGAAACAAGTAGGGACGAATATAAAATGGTTGTGACTTATCTTTAAGCACATTTTTAGTTGGAAACCTTTTCGACGTAAATTTTGTTCGGAAACAACTCGGGTCAAATATAATATGATTTTATTCAACACTATAAATTCGAGTTACTCTACATTGCGACATATATTTAGTTTAGAAATGCGTTGCGACGATTATAGTCTATACTTTATCACACCACATAAGCAATCTCCACATATGTTTATTATTATGTATGTTTTGAGTTTGTCTATATTTTAACATAATTTTTGTTTGGGGTCGTGTCAAATACAATACATCTTCATTTAACAGTATAAATTTGAATTACTTTTAAGTTTCTACGTAAATTTAGTTCGGAAATGAGTTTGATCGATTGTAGTCTATATTTTATCATGTCATGTACGTCGCCGCAGCAACGCGTGACTGGTATAAGTACTAGTTTGGGTGAATATATAATAAGTGTAAAAAATTATGGTCCAAACTCAAAATACTTAGCAGCTTATAGTAATATATAACATTTATTATGTTAACACAAAAGTATAAATTGGTCGGAACTCAAAAGAACATTGTACTAAGCAGCTTATTATAGTAATAGATAACATTTATTATGTTAACACAAGTATAAATTGGTCAGAACTCATAACTATCTATGATCATTGTTTGTCACCATCAATAACTCGTCTCTGACATCAATGTTCTTACAACTAGATTGGACGTCGAACTAGACGTCTTACAGGTACAATGGTCGGACCGGATATGGGGATACTTTTCGCACTTCGGGTGCGGCCCCACATATTCTCTCCTTCCTTGGTTTATTGCAACAAAATTTCGAACCGTCTTGGCTCTCTTGTCGAACTTCCCGGCACTCGACCGGCTCGTTTCCCCCGTTTCTTTTCTTTTCTCTGCTCCCCTACCCAACATTCCTGTTCTCACCATCTCGTCAGTCAGAGCGCCGGCCTTCAGAATTGCGCTCTGGATGGTTGGAGGAGCAGTTGCTGTTACCATCCCTCGGATTTGAGGCGCAAGTCCCCAAATATAC
>BJCM01206546.1:0-16417 GCA_018326385.1 Flaveria bidentis | reverse complement strand
CGGTTTGGGCCGAACCGGTTTGGGCCCGAACCGGTTCCAAACCGACCCAAACCGGTTTGATAGGTTTGGGTTTTTGGTTTTTGAAACCGGTTTGGACCCGAACCGGTTTCGGGCCAAACCTGTTTTGACCAATATTGACCAAACCGGTTTCGGTTTGGAACCCGAACCGGTTTGGGCCCCCGAACCGGTTTGTACACCTCTATATTCAAGTATGATTTGGTAACGAAAGATATTCAATATGAAAATATATAGTATTATTATTTATTTTTTAACTTTTAAAAATAAAATTTTATTTGCTCTTACTCACAAATTACTTCACATGTTATGCTGAGATTTATTTTTAGGTTATTGCATTTTAATAATTCTAACTTTTACTTATTGAACAGTATTAATTCAAACTTAAAAAATATTATAGCACTCTCAAATTTAATTTTATTTTCTTCTAACGATATTACTAACTAAGAGCTAACTCTTATTTGTTTTTTTAATGTAATGGAGCCAACTTGGAACCATTTTTCAACTTCGTCGTCACTCAGACCCCATCAAGTTTGTTTTCCGGTGTCTAGCCTTCATTTTAACCTAAAATCTACCTCTAATGAGTCAAATGGTTCAGATCAAGAGGTGGGATTAACATGTTTTATGTTGCAGAATTTTAGATTGATCGACTCTGATGGTATATATCAACATATGACTTGGTGTTTTTGCTACATAAGCAGTTCACATCATAAAAATCTAACGATGTTAACTATAGTTAATAGTAATCATAGAGAAAAATAAACTTAAAGTTGAGAGTATACATGTTTTCAAATTTGGAATCAATCATGACCAATAAATGAAAGATGATGTCATTAAAATTCATAAACCTTTTATTTTTTAATTAGATTTTTTATGATATAACTAGCTTAAACTTTCTTTAAAAAAATAAAAAATACAATTAATATACAATAGTTAAAGCGATTTGTATCTTTTTTTTGAAGGTCCAACGAATAATTTTTAAGTCTGATCACCTGGGTAAACCCAATGGCAAAAGGCCACCCCCACGTCCGCGAACACAGACAGCGCTGGTGACCCCGGCTCGCCCACCATTCCAAGGGAAACCCACAACTTAAAGGACCACTATGGTAAAACCATTGGCCCACTAGGAGCATATTGCACCTAATGAGACTCCAACCCATGACCTTCACTTTGGAAAGTCATAAGGTGCCTCCTCCTAAACCAGTTGATCTAGAATTCATTGGCGATTTGTATCTTTTTAGCCCGGATAAAAGTAGCAATGGTCAACTTCATGTTTCGCAATAGGTTGACGTCTTCACAAATCACAAGGGTTACGTAGTCATTATATTTTCGCTCTAATTTAAATGTCTTCCTTTTATTAATGAGCTACTAATAATACTATCTACGAGAAAAAGTCTTAACTGAGGGTGTAATCAATTTTGTTACGGAATCACTCCTTAACAACGAGAATATACCATAGCCCATACAAATTGAGGGTTAAATGCATGTTAATTTTAAATAGAAAATATCATATAATAATAATCAAGTTTTTACTGGAGCCGCACAACACTCTCCCCATATGTGCCGCATATCCTAGAAACAATTTCTTTTTTTCTTTAATCTTGCATTATTTATTAGTACCCATGCATTAATAATTTGTACAAAGGTTGATGATGTGTATGGATTTTTGTGGGTGTTTTGTACCATTAGATGTAAAATGGGTTTGTAGGAATAAAGAGTAAAAAACTGATGTGAGAGCTAACTAGACATGTAATTAGAAAAATAAGACGTTATCTTTGTGTATATTTCTATAGATTTCGAGATCCCTCCTGTTCATATATCACTCTATGATCTTCATTCTCTCTGAGTGTATATGTCATTACCATTTCCTTTCATTTTTTATGCATAATTGGCGCATAGAGGATTAGGGCATATGCATTATAGATCTATGACTGTGTTATGATAAGAAGATGCCGAGCACAGAAGACATAAAAGAGTCTCCGTGTGGTGGATGTCCGTTTTCAAGGGTGCAGCAGAAGCAAAAAGATCAATCTAAGGTGTGTTTATCTCGAAACATATTGAAACTCATGAAGGCTTCATCACCAAGGTGCATTAGTAGAGATTTACATACATACATACATACATATGCACGTGATACAATGCAGAAACAAAAAGTTACTATGGTTTCATGAGTAACTCACTTTTGGGTGTCTTTGTGTTTTATCTCGGTGCAAGCAAATTTATACATTATGGAAAGGATCATCAATATTTCTTCAAGTTGTAAATGATTTTTTAATCATAGCATTCAAACGCAAGATGCTCGATACATATACGTTTTGTTCTATATCGCCTTCGTACCACTTATGGTAGATAAGAGGCGTACTGCATTTCACCTATTTGAATGTTCATCTCTATCATTCATCATGTTTATCATATACATACATATTGTGCTTTATTGATTTGTTGTATAATTTAAGATTTCTGCTACAATTCCAATACCATCTTTCTGATTATGCAGATAACTAATATACAATGATTCAATCCTTATGACACTGGCTGAAAATGGTTTCTTTGTGTTTTTTGGTTATCTGCAGGTGTTGTCTTCTTTACAATTTGCTAGTGGGATCTAGCCTTTTTCAGATCTATAATATTATTCTTGTTTCATATTCAAGCTTCATTAGAATCATCTGTTTTGGGCTTATTGGTGAGCTTAGCTACATTGCTGCATGGATTTTCGGGTGGTTAACGAGACTCGTGTAACTACAAAGAAGCGAGACTCTTCCAGTTCGGGTCTAGGTGGCCGTGCATGGTCAAATCTTGTTCTCTCGATCTAATAACATGACTGCAAACACGATAAACCTCTTAGAAGATATATGATGCTGAGGTACTACCGACACTATGATAGAGTAAGATATTTAAGGGAAATGAAGAACCATCATAATGTATATGTGAATCATCAACAAGTGTATACTGATGTAATCTGATAAGAATAGAGTTGTTAGAGAAAGCTTTTGTAGTTTTGTTTTGTAAGGAGCAATTAAAGGAAATCTTAATGGGCCTGACCGTATGGGCTAACCGTCAGAAAATGCTGCAAATATCTAAGATACCCTTTAAAAAGCAAGTTAGATGAATCTTATAGACTCATGAGACCAGTATATACTGCCATTAAATGTAGACAATGAGGTTATATATGATTATGTGTGCTGCTCGATAGCTACATACACGATAACAAGGGTAATTTGATTTGCTAGAAAAGTTTTAAAACGGACGACTGTTATATAAAGACCTGCACCTCATGCATTAAAACTTTGTGTATAGCACATGATCTGGGAATTTCAGCTCTCTAAATGGGCCCCAGAGAAAAGAAATGTAAAAAATTAAAAAACTTGGTTAACGGTTTCTTTTTCTTAGGACTATAAGAACATATAGCAGAACATATTCTTATATTGATTCTGATTTCTATAACTTAAGTGAAAAGAGTGCATACCACTGCACAAAAGTATGCAAGATGAAAGAAAAGCATTTGCAACTTAAGGTGCTTTTAAACTGTCCGGTGAGTCTAGTTGGAGTACTCCTCGAGTCACAAAAAACCTGCACAATTAAAGCCACTTGAGGTGCAAGCTAAAGGCCAAAATTAATGTGAGATATGAAATTACAAAAAAAAGATGATGTGAAAGTAAAACAACAATAAAATTAATCCTTGTGACAACAAAGACGAGCAAGTGTATCCATAAATCACCAGCATAAGAATTTCCATAACGTCAAGTGTCAACTGATAAATGAAAAGAATGTGTACCCTTTGTTGTTCTCTACATCCAAATCCCTAAGAATCAGAACATTACTGAATGAAAAGGACACGTACCCTTTGTTGTTCTCTACATCCAAATTCCTCATCAGAACACTACTAAAAGGATTTTTAGTTTTTTCCCCCAAAACCACCTAGAATATATTACTGCTAAAGCTTCATGACGACCTACCTGCAATGACAACGACACTGAATCCATCGTTCAGAAAATTATTTAAAATAAGTAAATAGAATAAAACAAATGAATACATTTAGTCGGGTGGACATTTCTAAAAAAATGAATGGTAAAGGATTTATCCCATTGGAAAAGGATTAAAGATTACGTCTTTAGGATCCAATTCTTCAAACTGCAGCCAGAACAGAGATTGGTTTTCTTTCCCAGAAGTGTCATGTACTTGATGGAAAAAACTCGAAGGCATAGAAAAAAAATAATTCGTAGAGAACATATATAGAACAGTGAACTTATGAATGAACTGATTTTATTGAGAACATAATTCGTATGTACAAGGGGTATTGTCCCTGACCTTTAAATGCTACAACGATAAATCATGTTTCCTAAGATATAGCGAGCAGAAGAAACTAGCTTATACGTAGAGAACAAAAAGATTTTTACAAACTACGTCACTATATATTAATAGCACCAAAATCCATACCATCGAAAACCGTCCACACAGGTATGGATTAAACTTTTTCATGGGTTTGAAAAGAATCTGTAGCCCAATCACAGGCGGGAATTTCTTGGCGCCAGCGGTTATGTGTGATCTGTAAGTGGTATGATGAACATGTCTATACAACATAACATAATCAGCTTCAGAGTTTAGACCATCATATTCAGATCTGATAAATCATCCATTGGAATCTCAAGTCCCATAAAGTCATCATCTTGTAATGTATCATCATCAATGTTCAACCAAGAACCTATGTCCTCCCCTTGATCACCAAGAACATCCATCTCAGGCAGTTGCAGGTGGGAAAAGTCAAGCGGTTCCTCAGTGTTCTCCAGTAATTGGAAGGCATCCTTCTCTTTGACCGTATCATTTTTCATAGGGACGGAAGAAAATGTTCTATTTTGATCTGAAATTTTTCCAGTTGGGCCATTGAATGAAGTGGACAATTGAGTTGTTTTCTGTTTTGGCTTCGTTTTATTCTTTCTTTCACCCTTAACATTACCAGAAGCAGGCCGCCCAATTTTCGGGCCTCCATTTCTAGATAAACCATTCCCTTTACCTTCTCTCTCCCTCTCAGTTCTCTTTCCTTTTGCACTGTTCAAGATTGTTGTTCCAATACCTGAAGAAGTACCAGCGGCGACATCATCAAGATATAATTCTCTCTTTTTGACCCGGCTTGACCATATATTATCATTTTTACCGGTAGTTTGCTCAGAGAAGTGGAATGCACCAGGTGAGTATACGTCATGATTATTCAATGAAGGGCTAAGCTGTGTACCTACTTTATCATAAAGATTAACCAAAATCACCATATGCACAAACAAAAGTATAGATGTAAATAGTTGTGAGTAATGAGTAATATGTAGTACCTGAACGTTCCACGAAATTCCCATAGATGTTACCAAATTCATTATCTGTTGCAGCATCTACTTGTGTGTCATTTACATGAGACGTACCAGAACGTAACATTTCTTGATATAAAGACTCAGTGAAGCAGCTCTTGCCCGTTGCTTCAAATTCATGGCATCGATCCAGAGTTCGTCTCACAAAACCTAAAGCAGTTTGCTTGGCTACTTTGCTACCAACACTTTTAGGTGCTTGAGGACCCCAACAACTCTGATGAACATTGATTGACAGACAAAAATATAATATCAATATCATGATTTTAACATTTTTGAAGAAATCCCCATACAAAGACTAATGTTGATTTTGTAATGAACAAAATTAGTAAACAAGAATTAACAAGATGCAGATTGTGAACAGAGATGGTAATCTATAAACATTACCATGTACTTTTGATAAGCCATGGTCGTGAGCTTGTCGATACAAAGTTGTTCGAATTCCCTACAAACAAACAATTAATCCTCTTAAAATTCCTATGCACAACAAAAGTCAGAGAGACCAAAGTCACTTGGTGAAATTAAAAAGATCCTTACTTCTCTTGAAGCTCTCTTGCTTCAGTAGTGGACTCCAAAAGGTTCTCAAGCAGACTTTTCTTCCTGGAAACCTATTAATCAAATAGATCATGAGATATGTATATTTTTAAGTGCAATTTTTTCCATCAATATAAAGAGGAACAACATAATCAAAACAGAGAAAATGGTACTATTTTGTGCATTATGTACTTGAACTGTAGCCATTGATCAAGCAACCAAAATAAAGTCTGCAAAATTTCCAAATTTTGAGTTTAAAAGATTGCTACCTGTTCATGGCGTTTTTCTTCAAGTCGGCGAATTTCTCCGCTGATACCTTCATTCCCATTACGTGGTAAATCAGGCTGACCAAAAAGAAAGTATTTGCATAAGAAAGTACTGTAAAATTTCTGCTTGAATAAAAAAATCATATTGAGGTACAAAACACATGAAAATGAGGAAAAGAGAGCACCTACCACAAGTTCTGGATAGAGCCCAATACTCTGAATCTCTACAAGAAGTTTTTCATTTATTGACATGTTACCATACTGATAATCTGAAAAGGTTGCGCTAGATGTCATCGCTGGATCTGAAAGTAGGCCATTGTAGGAATGATCAAAACTAGTAGCAATTGTTGAATCTGACATGGCCATGACGTGATGATCTGGCGGGCTGTGAATGGACTCGTTACAAGATCTCAGTGTTGAATTTTTTGTACGACCACTGAAAGTACCACGTCCACCAAGTTCATAGTTCTGCATTGACCGGGTATTAACGGCATTGGATTCTACATCTGTTTCATACTCGAATGATGATCCATAAACACTAAATTTGTGATCATTATTCCCACTAAATGAAAGCTCTTCATTTCCTTCTTCTGAAATGAGGGCAGCGAGTAGCCTCTGACAAAGGGGAATTTCCCCCGGACTCATGCTTCCTGTTGCAAAATGTTCAGGACTAGGTTCAATGCTTCTGTTTTCTGTTCCATTTACAAGTGTGCAAGAACTATCATTGTCTTGATGAACAGGGTTTATCATGCTAGTATAGGACTGGGTTATTCCCTGTATAAGAGTTAAATGAGAAAATTAAAAATTGTAAATCACGACATCTAATGTCGTCTTTCAGCCCTTGAAAGAACCATGTTATATCTTATTAAACCCAAGGAAGAACCATTACCTGTTGCTTTAAATAGGACATGTCTACATCAGATACAAAAGCAAAAAGCGGTTCCATCTGCCTCCAAAATGGACTGGACAAAGCTTGATCTGAAACCACCAATCCAGTAATTAGATTACCATATTTTTCATCAAAAAACTATAAGAAATGGTGTTTTAGAACAGTACTAGAATTAAGAACAGATTTAGCTGCAGCCAGAAGCTCTTCTTGTCCATCATCAGAACCTACTAACAGAATCAAAGAACAAATTTCAGAAATCAACGATCATATAAATTTCTTTTTTTACATGTGATTTGCATTTTCTCTGTAAACCAATGGGTGGATGTTCAAGAATTCTCCATTTGAAAAGTCAATATTTCACATACCGGGAAAATCTGCTACAGCATTGAATGTGGTTTGTTTTTGACGAGTATAAGCTCTCCGGTCAGAGAGTTTCCTAGTGGGAGGCCTGCCTGATTTACTGTCAAATTACCAAGCAATACAAAATTTTAGTAACGAAAAGCTACTTAAAAAACCATTTTTATCTTGAAATAGATAATCTACAACCTTTCAGACTTATCAAAACCAAGTCTAGCAGTTCTAAGTTGTTTAGCAGTTGCCACATTGCGAATCTTCTCCACTGCTGGTGTAACACCACGTGCAGAACCAAAACCCCGCCCAGTTCTGCCTGCTCTACGAACACCATCACCTACAGAGTCCCCATTCACCATCTTACTCTTTCTTGACGGGGGGAATAAAGTTGACATCTTTTGAACATTCTGTTCACCTTTCTCTTCTACTTGATCAAATTTCTTTCCCTTATCCCTAGATCTGATTTCAGCAGCCCCTGATTCCTCACTTTCAGATAATGTAGATGATTGAAAATGATTGCCTTTTGACCTGAACTGCTGAGGAGAGTTTGCAGACAACCGTTTGGACAACCCTGGCCCACTTTCACCACCAGTGACATCACTGGTATTATCCACACCAGGGATATCATCAGCGCTAGATAAAATAGGGACAAGGTTGGTTCTCCTTGCCGTGCGTGATATCTTCTGGGGCCTACGGTCAGCCCACTGTGCTACTGGCGGAGATGGGGACCGTGTTGAGGGTGTACGTTTACGGTTACCGGACCCAAACGATCCAAGATTCTTGTTTGTACCATGAATCGGGTCCCAATCACTTGAAGCAGTTGCCCGTTGAACAACTGTTGATAATTTAGGCACCACAGTTGACCCTGATCTTGGACCTCGAGCCGTGGCGTGCAGTTTTGTGCTAGAGGTAGGACTACCAGATAAGAACTCTTCTCGGACATTTGACCTGGTTCTCATGATGAGAAGATTATAAGTAAATGGTTACAGAACGAGTATTTAAACGTGAATGCAAACAGTATCCAAATCAAGTAGATAACCAAGACATTAACATGACAATATGTTGTCATACTTGTTAACTGATTTGATATTTGTCCTTTCCTTTTCAGAACTAGTACTTCTATCTCTTTTATCATGTAGGGATGTCGTCTCCTGCTCAGGCCTCGGGATGGAAGATCGCATGCCCACACTTGGTTGCTGAGCTGGACCATCAGCTTTTCCACCTCCAACTATACCATTTGCAGCCCCGGGCCTACATAAAGTTGAGCATAAACAAAAAGACATAACGCAACTGACGTATAACTTATAGGTATGAAAATAGGTACCTTAACCCTTGGGAGTCATTTAACCGTGACATGGAATCAGGAAGATGCCTTGGATGTGTTGCTTGTTTGGGTTCTCGATATCCATCAATAGCTTTTGTTGACATTGAGCTTGGACTTGGGGCAGTATCAGCTTTTACTCCAGTACGTTTCTTCCTCATTTTTGCCTTTTCCCAACCATCTACAATGGGCAATGATCGATCCTCACCCTGAGAAGCATTAATGTTTGGAAGTCTTAACGTTTCTTTATCCCTTTCTATATTCCCAGACGATCTAGCAGGAGTGTTTGGACGCACCTCAACCTATATTAGTAAAATTCCCAAGTTAGTTCAAAACAAAGTGGAAAAGTGGCAAATTCACGAAACATTATACAAACCCTTTGATCAACCATTGAAGTTCTGGTTCGTTTGTTGGGAATGACATTTTTACCCTTTTCTTCAACCTTCTGCTGCTCAAAGTCAAAAGCATTTGTGAGGGAAACACTTTGGGTACCCATCTTACCAACACCTGGCCCCATGGGTGCACGATTCAAGAGTAAACCACTAGAACGATCACCAGGCAAAACATCTGGTCTTGATCTCTTTCTTGAAGGAATACTTGGGAAACACTTGTTCATCACTGATAAAGTCTCACTGAAAGCCTTCATCCGTTCCCTAAATACATAACAAAATAATTACAGAATGTATACATCTTTGACCCTACAAGGATATGTAAAAATATATATATTGTTCCCAAGGGAACATCCTAGTGAAAAGTGGTGTACTCCCCAATCAAAAGGTCGTGGGCGAGTCCTACAGGGTGCAGAATGTGGTGATTTTATCCTAGAAAATTCTAGGTGTTGTTAAAAAAATGTAAAAGAATATACCTAGCTTTAATGGCAGATTCACGCAGACCAGCCTTTAACCGCTTGAGATCCTCAGGGGAGGAATTAGGCAGCTTTCCTTTCGACAAGCTAGATGGTGACTCATCTGGTGAACTAAGAACAGCACTTGCAAGTCGTCTAAAATCCCCATGTCGGTTGAACTTATGTTCAGCCACCATAGACTTTGGGTCAAACCGCAAGCATTGGAAAAAGTTAGTCACATCTACTTGTGTGACACTTGAGGTACTTCTTGACATGCTTGGAAGAGATGATAATATTGGATTGTCCATGTTGTCATGGAAACTGGATGATCTGTCCAGTGATGCAGCTGTATAGGACCCACGTGCAGAACCGTACAATGGCCTATCTGGGCTAGAAGACAAGTCGAACTTACCAGATGATGCCATTGCATCAGTTCATATACAGTCTCTGTGTTACAAGACTTGTAAACACAGTTGTGCATGACAAGGCTGTAGCCTCACAGCACATGAAAGTGAAGCTCAATTTTCCCAACGGCAAAAGAAGAACAAAACCTAACGATTTAAGAAATGGTACAAACCTCAGATTTGCATTAAAGTGATTCACTTTCAAAGTGATCCTAATTGAAAAAAATCAATACTTTATAGGTGAATCGGGTTAAGATTGGGTTCTTGCAATTGGCACACACACAATGCACAAAAATGTCTACACGCTCTAAAGTTACAAATAGAGAATAGCCTGAATATAGTCATCTGAAGGTCAAATCAATGTTCATTTAGACAAAGATTCAAGGCCATTCACATAATATTGATAAAATCGTCTACATACCAAAAGGCATTGCACAAATGACAAAACACCTCCCATATCTTGATCAGTATTGGCAAAAAAATAGGTGATCTCAGTGAATCTGCTAGTTACAGTTAGATAACCAATCCTCAGTCAGTTGATCCTTACAATATGTCAATATCATACAAAATACATACACATATCTCTCTCTCCCCGAGTTTCCGTTAATTTTAATTCAAAAGACAGCTGATCACTCTTGAACATAATCAATACCAAAATTTCAAATAACTAACTGTATATGGATAGTTCCCAGATTCATCATCTTAACTATGTAAGCTGATCAATACATTTCAAGTATATATTCCTCCTCAAACAAAACAATAAATGAATCAACTACATAATTGAATTCCAAAATAAAAAGAGCAAGTCAGTACATCCAAGCAAAACACAATACAAACTTCTGATCTCAAATTCACCTAAATACTCACAGATTAAACACATGCAACATAATTCAACACTTTCACAACCAAAATCACCACAAATCTCCCCAATTGAAACCCTAGAAGCCCAAACAACGCAAAAGCCCAAACTAAGAGATCAATCAAGCAGAATCTTTGAAAACCCACATGCTAAATGGACGAAAAAGATTCAATCAAACAAAAACAAGATCGAATACACAAATACCTTCAGCTGTAACTCCGAATCGCGTGTAAAAATCGTTCCTTTTGGGGTTTATACGAAACTGATCGGCTTTTGGGAAATTTACGGTTAGGTTATTGTATTGCAAATTTGCGATTAACCCCTGATACCCTTTTCAAAAGATTCTAATAATAATAATAATAATAACAATAATAATAATAATAATATTTTGTGTTCTTGAGGTTTGGGGTTAAGGTAATCGAAGGTTCAACCGAAGCCATTGCAGCGCCTCCCCCAGTGTTATGATCGGAGATGCGTTGGCTATGTGTGAAATTACGATTTTGCCCATGGTTTTTGATGCATGATGGGATGCACCATGGGTTTAGATCATGGGTGTTATGGGAATAACAAGATTGAAGTCGGCTTGAACAACTCAAAGTTTGCATCTTTATTCTTGAAATTTGTTTTCTTATTTTTGGTCTTTAAATGTTAGAAAGATTAGTTATAGATTGATTGTTAATGCATGTTTAATTTGGTTTTATGGTGTATTATTGTTTTATAAATGATTGAGGTTTATATGTATTTGTGTGTTTCATGTGTTTTTAGGGAAATTTGAATGACCTGTGTATGCATTATCTCTTTAGGCTAGTGTGTTTCATGTTTTGTATAGTGGTTTTGTTGTACATTTTGGAATTTAGTATATGATAACTGAATTTGAATTTGTGTTATAAAAGTTACTTGAGAATGCATGTTTAAAGGAGTGAATAAACAATTGTGAAACAAGCGGCTTGGTCTCATAGATTGTCTCTCGAACGAATACGATTGCATCAATTACGATAACTATCTATAAGACCGTAACACAGTTAGGCTTGTCACATAATTGGGGGTTATCTTGTGATAATCATCTGGCATGAAAATAAGTTATTGATCAAAGGAGATCAATGAAATTAGGGTTTCTTGTAAATTCTTGCATGTGTCACTTGCATGCCCAACTCTTTCGTCATTCATGCTTGCTATTATCATTCACATAGATCATCATTTTAGCTAATTGTTGTGAATGATGAGATCATCATGAATGCATGTCATGTATAATAAGTAAACCAATCAATCACTATACACAAATGTAACTTCCCATGTGTATTTGTTCATTTGTTCTCATTAACGGTAGATCCATTTTATTATGAGCCTGTTATCATTTGATCATGAATCTAAAGTTCATTTAGACAACTTCATATTTTTGAGCTAGTGACTTATTTGTGAATCCGTCATTACTAAAACAACTTCTAAATACTTTTATTAATTACTTACACATTACGAACGTAATGTCCTCTCTTAAACAATAACTAAATAGGTTAGCTTATTATTCAAATAATGCCATCATATTCTATGCACTATTATATATACTATGAATTTATTGGTTTAATTTGATGCCTAAAGTAAAAGATGTTCGAAATGGTTATGTGAGGTTACAAAGGGACTTTTTTTATGTCTATGCATGCAACGCATGCCTCCCATCTTTATAATCTAAAAATAACGGTAACTTAACCCCACATCGTATTGTCCTAAGTTAGGATATTTCCAAATCTCATGTTTTAAATCTTGAGGTTTTGTGTGGGACTCTGAGTGTTGGTGTTGGTGGTTGTAGTGTATGATGCTGGACACATGTTTAATGGCATATTTTTTGTATTTTTAAGTAAAAAGATTAAAAGACTAACTTCCCATTATGTGAACTTAAGGAATTAATTGGTATGTAATTGAGACACCCAAGTTATTTTCTTTTTTATATCTTTCTATACATACATATATATAGATACATGAAGAAAGATAAAGATAATAAGATGTCTTAATAACATAAATGAATGTTTATATAACCCAACCTAGGGATGAATCTAAAGTCCATCCGTCAAGACAATGTGTGAGAAACATTAAAAGTAACGAATGTTTAAGATGATTATTGAGATTAAATCACAAAATATGTAACATCCAAAAAGATGACTAGTTTTAATTTTGTCTAAAGTTAATAATAATTTATAAAAATAAACTAATTAGTAGATAACAAACGTGAGCCGAACTCAAACTTGAAAATAATTTGATGAGTTGAACTAAACTTAGACAAGTTCAATTTGACTTGACTTGTTTACATCTTGGAGGAACTGCTTTTGGTTTTGGGGTTTGTCGTGTAACATATTGACCCTATGATTACATAGATTAACATTTAGCGACAATGAAGAATGTTCTTTCCAAATTAAATATTAATCTATTTGGAGTTTGTTGGTAAATTCTACTTGATATGTAGCTGATCAATTCGGTGGGTTGTAAGTTTTAGTCTAGTTTCACATATTTTAGTTCGTATTTATATTTTCATAAACTATGAATCACTTTGAAAAGAAACGAGGGATGGGAGCTTTAATGACTACATATTAAAGTAACAAGTATAGTTTAATGATCATTTCATTCTTTTTTTATTTTGAGAAACTTCAACTAATTTAACAAAAGTTCACAAAATGTTGATAACCAAAATATAGCGATTGATCCACAAATCTAGTAGTAGTTATATATATTTATTAATCATCATTTCAATCAATATAGTTAGGATACAAGTAAAAAAAATTATTGACCGCATCTTTTTTTTTCTTAAACATGATCGTGTGAAAGCTTTTAACATAACCAATGACACAGACATTGTGTTGCGCTGGCACATTCTCCCCAAGCAGCCGCCCCATGTAAATCGGTACACAATGTATGATACGGAACCATTATCAATCAAGTTCTATTGATCGTTGCAATTGATCCTTCTGTTTTGTTAGTCGCCGCGGTGAACCCCCGTCACACCGCGCTACCACCTACCGTTACAAGTTGAGTTCCATTAAAACCTTGTTCAAATAGAACTTGAGTTATGGAAACAAGAGTTCACTAGTTAATTGAATTAGCAATTCGTTCATGTGTAGGATTGCCCGACTATATTAACAACAAATTTAATTAAAATAAAAGAACTTTTGTAACTAGTAATTTGAGATAAGATTTAAAGGTTTAACTTGCATATGTTTTGCTCGTACACATCTGTCCACACAACCATTGCATAACTATCTCTATATATATTGAAAGATGAAATCACAGTGAGTGATAAATGTGAGGTGTGGTAATGGCAAAACTAGTTTGGAAAAGGTAATTAAATTATTGACGCAGTATAGCAAATTAAGTGATATGTATATACACATATATTGATCTAATTGATGCTAGATAAGTAAGATAAAATAAAGGAATATATGTAGAATTATAAGTTTAGTTGGATAATAAATGGGATAATTTGGATAGTGGGGTGCTCACAGATTAAGTAAAATAAATATAGTGTTTGAAGGCATAAGAAGTTAAATGTTTTCGTAGCCGGGCGTCACAAAAGTCTACAAATCCGAAAGATGAAAGTTAAGGTTCTAGAAATTTAATTTAAACTATAAATAAAGTGTAGGTTCTCGGCGTTCGTGAGGAGTACGCGGCTTTTTTTTTTTTTTTTTTTTGTTTGTTTAACGGAGGTACGGATTTCTGATTCTAGTCTCATATTTGATTCCCGTTCAGCTCTAGTTTTGATTCATGTTATTCGTAGCTAGTTTGTTTTGATTCTATAATAACTAGCTAGACTACCTTATATATATTGTGTAAATTGTTACCCGAGCTCTCCCTATCTTGGGGGTGACCAAGACATGTTATTGTGGCATCAATAATGTGGCACCAACCGTGGCGGTAAGCTGAGATCACGGCGTCTCTAAAGAGGACTCTGAAATCATGTTGGTCGTTATGTTATATTATTATTATTTCCTTAGAGGCGTATGGATCGATCCTAGGTTAGTCCTGTATTTCCTGATGGATGGTTGCACACCACTCCATTTAGGACTCCTGTGAATGGTCTGTATGTCTGCCCATACTCCATTTCACATTGGTTCACAGGCTCGCTACCTGTGTTCCCCCTGTTCAGTTATTATATGATATGATTATTAGCTCGGGTTATGTTCTTTTCGATATTATGTTATCCGTTGTCATCATTATATCTGTTTATTTTTGTTATCTGTTATTCCGTTCACTGAGCTTTATGCTCAGGCGTGCTTTTGTTTTCATGCATGTCAGGTCAGCAGGGCTATCCGGGAGGGGAGTGAATAGTGGAATTCTGCATAAAGAAGAATTTATTTAATTTGATGTAATGACTTTTCTATTGGATTTTAGACTAGTGTTTTCTTTTTGGTTATTTAACTTTTAATCGTTATGAATAATGGAATGATGTTTTGGATTTTGACTATCGTGATAGTGATACGTCAGCCTTCTCGGGTTGGGGTGTTAGAGCATCTTTATTATTAATCTCAACACCTAAACACCACCAATAACAATTTTTCAAAATAAAAAAGACACATATGTTAAAGAAAGCATATAAAATGTCCAAGGGACACATATAAAGTATAAACTCACGTGATTGTGATGAAGCTGTGATAACTAATAGAAGTGTGATACACATGCTAATAGCAAGCTTCATTGCTGGTGTTATATTGCTTTATGTTCAAGTTTATTGCCAAGAATGAATAGAAAAGTTGCATACTTAGTTGTGTTTATATAGGATGCTTTTAAGTTATAACATCAAATAATATGTTGTATGTTTCACATATTAAATGTTATATATTACGTTTAGGTTTCTATAATTAAATGGTCTAATTCAGTTTAATTTTTAAAAGTTATGATTAATGAATGCACACACATGTGTGTTACTTAATGGCAATAGTAAATATCTAGTTTGACAATGTTGTGGGAGACCTAAACTAAACTAAAAAGATGAAGACTTTTTAATATAAACTCATCATTTATCGAAACTTGAAAATTATAAACCAAAAAGTTCATAGTTTACGGAGTTATTTTTTTAAATAATATATTGTATGTGTGAAAATAAGTGTGGGAATTATTCCAGCTTTTGCTACCTGTATTTGTAGACAAAATTTATAACGATTTTACCATATGTTTTGCTTGTGGTTCATGCATATTATATTATACATAATTTATTATTTTGAGCAATCAATTGTTGAAATAACCAATTAGATGAAACTAAAAATATATGTAAAAATGTATATTTGAAGCAACATTACTTCAAATTTTTTTCTTATTATTGAACTTGATAAATAAAACTAAATATATAACCCTGATTTTATAGCAGACATAAAATAATGCTAACTCAAATACTATTTTATTAATTATGTAGATAAACTTATAATTATCAATTACCAACAAACCGATAACTACTAATTAATTAACACATTTTTTTGGTTTCACTCTTTGATCTTTTTTACTTTTTCCAAATTAAACATTTTAATCATGAACATATCAATATTACATTATTCACAACCAGCAATTCAGATGACAAAAAATCCAACATTTCATGCTCGTATTAAG
>BJCM01206545.1:12500-27003 GCA_018326385.1 Flaveria bidentis | reverse complement strand
TATATATTCCAAAAACGTGGACTGCAGAAATAGTACGGTACAAGTGGATAATGCATGTGAAAATCCAATCGGAAAATAAAATCAGGCGTATATCTATCGGCAGTAAACACCGGAGTGAAGTTCTTGCGTTCGTTCGTTCGTTCGTTCGTTCGTTCGTTCGTTTGTTCGTTGATCTGCTTTGAATCTTGATGGTTCCACCATCCTCATGGCTTCCCCCTCTCATCATCTGACAACCATCCCACTTCCATCATCTGACTCAGGTTCATTTCGATACATACTAATAATAATCAACCCAGACTTCACTACAACTTCTTTAACATATGCCTCTTGAATTTCATCACTTTTGATTACCCATGATGCGTTCTTCATCTGATCGTTCTTGTTTAAGTTGCAATAGTAGGTTCTTGATTTGGTGATTGATTAGCGGTTTGGCCCAGTTTGATCGTGGTGATTTGTTGACTGTGTTGAATTGGACCATCATCATTAGGGTTTTGTAAGTTGTGGGGTTTTCTTGATTTGGCGAAATTAGCTATTTGGGGCATTCTTGATCGTTTTTTGCGAGTCGTTGATGGTTTTATTAGGGTTCTTGTAAGCATTTGAGTGTAGTGAAACACCTACTTGTGTAATCAGTTGTTGCGAATTGTTGATGGTGTTATTAGGGTTTTTGTAATGCAGTTAGTATTCATATGATTTGATGATTCTTGTTTAAGTTGCATTAGGTTCTTGATTTGGCGATTAATCTTCAGTGTTCATCAATTTGATCTTGGTGATTTGTTGTTTGTGTTAATTTGGACCGGCATGATTAGGGGGTTATAAACCTTTGATTGATAGTAAACAATCAGTTTTGAAACTGGTGATGTGGAATTTGTTAATTTAAGTTGTGGGGTTTTCTTGATTTGGCAAAAATAGCTATTTGAGTCGATCTGATCATTTGTTGGGAATTATTCATGATTTTATTAGGGTGGGTTCTTGTAAGCATTTGAGTGATAGTCAAACACCTACTTTTGTAATCAGTTGCTGCTATTTATTGATGGTATTATTAGGGTTCATGTAAGCATTCGAGTGATCAGTTGTTGCTAATTATTGATGGTATTATTAGGGATTTTGTAACGTAGTCAGTAGTTATTAAATTCTATATTCTTTTGCAAACAGTTTAAATCCCATTTTGAGTGAAGCAATTTTCTTTGAACAGTTCATTTGATTCCTACATTGTTGTTATATAAACAAACTTGCCCAGTAAAGTCCCACTCGAATAGTAGAGTCTACAGTGTTGTTTTATGCTTTTATATATTAAGTAGAAGTTTTAAATTTTCAGGTGGCCAAGTAGTTCCGGTCCACATTGTTACTCATGCAAGTCAGCTTCCACCTGAATTTTTGAAACCATCTCCAGATAAGAAGTTGGTGATTGGTTTTGACTGTGAAGGTGTTGACCTTTGTCGCAATGGAACTTTATGTGTCATGCAGGTAGAAGTGTTGATCTTTGATTAGTTTTATTATTTCCTACTTTCATGATTAATATATTAATAAACTGATTTTTTGGTCTTCAGTTAGCTTTTCCAGATGCTATATACTTAGTTGATGCAATTGAGGGTGGAAAAACACTTGTGGAAGCCTGTAAGCCTGCACTTGAGTCTAGTAACATCACAAAAGTTATTCATGATTGCAAACGGGATAGTGAGGTCTTTGTTTTATATAATTATTGTGGCATTTTCATTCTTCTAATTATGATGTTTGTGTGATGTCCTCTATTTACTTCTATTTTGTAGGCATTGTATTTTCAGTTCAACATCAAGTTGCACAACGTTTTCGATACCCAGGTGAGTGTCACTGCATCAGGATTCGATCTTTATTGCTTGTTTCTTTCGTGTTAAATGTCACAAGATTAATTTAGTTTTTGATTATCAATATTTTAATAGTTATTTATTTGTGGCACAGATTGCTTACTCTTTGATTGAGGAGCAAGAAGGCGGGACAAAAGTACCAGATGACTACATATCATTTGTTGGTCTCCTTGCTGACCCACGCTACTGTGGTACGTACGCTCTAACAGAAGTGAATGCTAACATTAGACCTAAAGAATTTGGCGACACTGTTAGAAATGAACTTAACATTCTTATTTTCCATTCCATCTATGAGTAATTTACTTGAATTTTATGTCATTTTAAACCCCTTAGATTATAGATTAATTATATTCTCACCTCAAAAGTTTCAAAACAGGTATATCTTATCTTGAGAAGCAAGAAGTTAGAGTTCTTCTCAGGCAGGTTCGTTCTACAAAAACTCAAGTTTATTTTTACTTAATAAAATGCAAATTATTGGAAAATATAGCATGATACAAAAAATTTAACTCCACATAAAAATCAACGTCTATTTAATAAAAATCAACGTCTATTCTGAAGATGTGTTATGGTAGTGTACCAGGACCCTAATTTCTGGAGATACAGGCCATTGTCTGAACTGATGGTGCGTGCAGCTACAGATGACGTTCGTTTTCTTCTGTATATATATAACACAATGGTGGTAAAAATGAACGAAAAATCATTGTGGTATCTTGCTGTCCGTGGTGCTTTATATTGCCGTTGTTTCTGCATTACTGATAATGATTACGCAGACTGGCCACCCCTCCCTCCAATTCCTGGTTTGTTCTTTTTATTTATTATCTTTATTTTTAATCTTTCTTGTCAAGCACGTTCCCAAATAGACAATAATTCTTTATTTATATGTTTTATGGTTTATTGCAGAGAACCTCATTACCGATAATAATGCTCCTGAGGAACAAATCCTTTCAGTTGTTGATGTTCCACCAGGGAAGATGGGAGTTGTTATTGGAAGAAAAGGAGCTTCCATTTTGGCTGTTAAGGAGTCTTGCAAGTAATTATTTTATCTTTTTCTATACTCTATTATTTCAGCTTATGTTTTGAATAATTTGATGAGTTTGTCGTATTGGCAGTGCTGAAATATTCATTGGAGGTGACAAGGGACCACCAGACAAGGTTAGCCAACATCTCACGTTTTACAATTCTTGAAATCTTGTGTTCTTAGTTCTTCTATAGAAATTCGATACAAAATTTAGTTCTGTTGCCTTTTTGTTATCAAGTCAACCCAACACAAAGTTACCCATTTTACGTGAATTTGTTGTGAACCATTACACAACCTGCTCATATCGCACACCTCTAGTTTTAGCTATGAAGATGGTACATTCTGCCTTTTAAGACTCGTTTTTGTTTCTGTAGGTTTTTGTAATCGGGCCAGTGAAGCAAGTGAGGAAAGCAGAAGCCATATTAAGGGGAAGGATGCTGGAAGTCTATTAATGAAATGCATATGTTATCTTGCACTTCTTGTCCTTCCTGCTTACAAATTGTGTAATAAGCCCAAATGAAAAAATTGGTTACCTTGAGTTTTCAAATATGATATGTGGGATGTTTCATATACCGTTGTGTTCCCTGCATGTTGGGTTTTTTTAATATGAAAATGATTTCTTGTGCGCCAACACATTGGCTAATGGTGTGTAGCTTGGCCCTGAGTCCCTGACATATTAATCTTTTCATCAATATAAAGCTTTATTAGGTTGGGGTGGATTGAGTTATATAATGTATGCAAGTTTTATGTTGTTTGTGGGCACAGATAACTGAATTGTTTCGAGTCAAGCAAATCACTTGTAAACTTTGTCGATTTTTTATAAATAGTTAAATGCACTGAATCTATAGATACTAATAAAAGAAGTTTTTTTTTTGCCACTTGTCACATTTTAAACCACACTTGTCATTCTTCTAAACATTCTTATTTTATTTTTCCTTCAAAAATGTATTAAAGTAATTTAAACACTCAAATAATTTCTCTCTGTTTATAAAAATTATTTTGATCAATTGATAAATCTTTCTCTCATCTATATATTTTTTTAAATCAAACTATGTTTTTAAAAATAAATTATACTAATAAAGATAAAGTTCATATCTTTTCTAAAACATTAAACATTTGAAATAAAATATTTTAAATTAGTCCTTTTTGAAAATAATTATAAAAAATATGGAATTTTCTAAAAGCAGTTTATTTAAAACAACCAGAATAATTAGAAACTTTAGTTATTAATAAACAAGATTTTTATAAACAATAGATTTTTATAAGAAAATTTTAAAACAAATATTTAAAAATGAAACTGTTTTATTAAAAGAGTTAAAAATAGTATAATTGTTTTATCTCTTGAACAAATATGTATATATAATTTTATACATATCTTATATTAAAATATCGTACTGTAACTTTTCGTGTTTATTACTAACTATAATCAGTTTAATAAATGAGTTTCTAGACTATCTATTTATCTATATATCTATCTATCTATAGCATATCTATTGTTTATTTACTTGAAATGGCTATTCATATACAATTATAATCATATTTATTTTTAAACATGGTTTTATAATTCATAATTTTTTGATTATTTATTTTTTATTTATTCAACTCGTGTAATACACGGTTAAATGTTGTCAAACATAACGAAATGATTCTGTTCAATAGTTCTCTTATTCACATCCATTATCCTGGTAGCAAATACTATCAGCACGATTAAGGAAGCCGAAAAAGAACCATCATCTCGTTTCAAATCATATTTATATCTTTACATGTCATTTGCCATGTTATATCCCTTGACACCATGGAGAATGATTAAAGGCACTGTAATCTTCCAGATCTATATCCAAATGAAAGTGAAACTGCAAGAGTACACAAAATGTCATCAGACAATTACAACATAACACATCGTCCAAATCTCATAATCACGGATCAAAACTTAAGTTATATATTGTATAACTTGTACATTAAGGAAACAACCTGTTTATAATGCCATTTCTGCCTGCAATGCAGCAAGTTCATCTTCCTCAGCTGTGTTCTGGCGTTGAGCTGGACGTGCTGGTTGCTTGCCAGCAGGGACGTACAGTGGCACCGTATGAGCAGTTGTGGCAGGCTGGAGAAGTTGTTCTTCCAGCTCTGCTCCTTCTAATTCTTCAAGTTCAGCTTCCAATTCATCCTGCATTTATTCATTTACACGATATATATATAACAATTACTTAACAAATTCAGCATCAAGTAGCATTTTGTAGCATAGGAATACTTTTTCCATATTTCTATGTAGGGCTTGAGCTTCTCACATGACATGAAAAAAGTCCACATAATATTACTATACAAGTTGACAAAATCATATGACCATGAGGTATTACAAGCAATTGAAGAAAGTACCTCATCAAAATCAGCTGCTGCACCAATAGGTGTTGACAATGCTTCCTGAATTTGTTTCATGTCCTCGGTTTGCTCATTTATTTCATCCATTGTTTTGTCAACATCATCAATGTTCCTGCATATACAAAATGCATTAATATTATATAAAGAAGGTGGTTCACACCATTTTCTTGCATTCCCAGTTCTCCATTTTGTGGGTCTAATCTCTATCCCCCTCATGATATGTGACCCACAATCATAATTCATATCTTTAACTGTTCTCATGGCATATAAAGACCATCCTAAAATAAAATGCTTAATGACCAATTTTGCTCACAATAAACAACATATATATGTGCATGTTAAGTGTAATAGTTTGGAGCTTACATTGCCTTCTGCATTGCCTTCATTGTCTGAGCACCGGTTCTTAAGGCATCCACAGTCTCTGTGGTAGCTTTTGCACCCTCTAGCATTATCATCTGGTGCCCAAGAATACATTTAAATTATTTTGACACGACTTTAAATGAGAATAAAACTAGATAGAAAAGTTTAAGGTAGTTTAATCAGAAAGGCACCTGATCATGAATACGCAATTGAAAATTTCCAAGTTGTTCAACTTGCTGTTCATATAGTTTCTTTCGCTTTAAACATTGTATTGCCGCTGAATTATAGCCAAAATGGAAAAAGAAGGAAACAACATTAATAACAAAGTTGAACTTTCCAGGATACAAAAACAAAGTTAAAGCAGCAAATGCTTCAATCGCCATAGTAATTTCAACAAAATATTCCAATGATGTAAAAAACGATTCATATTAATGAAAAATGCATAATCACATAAGCAGTTTACTGCTAAATTTTCAAAGATCTAAATAAGTGTTTGACTACTATCCCAATCCCCAAGATACAATATAAAAAGTAATGATGATTGTACATAAATAGAGCAGAACAAAAAAGATGAAACACAAATGGGTACCAAACTACTAATACATTAAAGATAGCTTTAAGCCTTTAAAGCATTCAACTTTAAGGGGTGTGGTTTGGGATTGTTTATTTAAACAACTTAACTACTTATTTGTTTTCTAAAAAAACAGATAAGATAAGAGCTTTTGAGTGTTCGGATGAAGAAAAGCGTTTATGCTTTTCCACTTATTTATGGGTTCAATAAGCAGTTTGAGATCAATAATTTCAAACAGATTATTCTTGATGGATTCAAAATTACAAGATGACTCTTCTGCTTTTGTTTTTTAAATGCAGAAACTTAAATCAATCTGTACCCCTTTTGTTTTTAGCCCTAGTAAACTCCTTCGCCCTTTCTACCTCAGCAGCAGCTTTCTTCAACAGCACACTCTCCTTCTTCTCTAGCATGTCAAGTGTCTGTATATCGTATAAATATTATTATATAGATGAAAAAAAAATTGAGCAATTCAATAGCACTTCCAAACAACACACAAAACCAATCGCATAATGTACCTCATTCAATTTATCTAACGTTGTCACAGCATTAGCATCTTGTTTAGGCTTCCTAAACAATCGCGTAAACATTGTTACACTCTTTGCTCCTGAAACCAATAGTTCTAACTTTTGATCAAAATCATACACTAAAAGTACTAAAACTTCATAGATTAACACAATCGATCATGTAAACATGATTGGTACCTGGTAATCAGCACGTATGAGGGAAGGTCACAAGAATCAAATGATGATTTTGAATGTTTATTGATCGATCTATGGAGAAAAAGATGGTGAATGAATCGAAAGTGTTTTGAAGAATGAATGTATGTGTGGATCACAAAGTGTTATTGAATGATTAAGTCTTTGGAGGGAAGAAGATACAACGAAATTGGGTTATCCGCTTCGTGGGGGTTACGCCGTACGGGACGCGTTTTATAGATATGTTTTTTATAATTTTTCAAACTTTATGATTACGTTACGTGATTTGTAACGATTAAATTTTTAATCATTTTATTAAGATTATCAAACCATTAAAAGTTAAAACTATATAATATATCCAGAGTGCTAGTGCGATACGACGGAGAGCATGAGTCGAGCACGGCCTAGCTGGCTCGGCCCATTTACAAACCGAGCCAAGCCGGCTCAACTCGTTGACAACCAAGTTGATCTCGAGTCAAGTTTTTTTTCAAGCCAGGTTCGTATATCGGTTAAATTTTTTGAAAAACTTAATCAAGTAACAACCGATTTATTATTGTCAAAAGACCACACTTTATAATGATCATTAACCTTATATCTATATTATACAAAACTTGATCACCAACACTCCTAATCATACTCTATTACTAACAATAAAATCAAATCTACTAAATCTTTTAGCCTACTAATTTTCTTATTTGTGTTTATCTCAAACACTAGTCTTAGCTTTGACTAGAGGTGGTTGAAAAAACCGGTTCGGAACCGGTTTGGCCGGAAAACCCGAAACCGGTTGGGCCCAAACCGGTTCAGACCCGACCCAGTCAACCGGTTCATCCCTGGTTTTTCATTTTTGTTTGTGAAAGCAGTTTTTGAACCGACCCGGTTCCAACCCGGTTTTAAATTGTATAATTATTTTACTTGTATAAATGTTCTAAAGTGTTTAAATGTTTTAAATTGTGTAATTGTTTTACTTGTTTTAAATTGTATAAATTGTATTTTTGTTTTAAATGTTTTAATAAAAAGTTTTAAATTATCTTTGAATATAATAAAAAATCCAAATTTCTCAAAAAAAAACGGTTTGGGCCCGAACCAGTTTTCAAACCGACCCAAACCGGTTTGATAGGGTTGAGAATTATGGGTTTGAAACCGGTTCCAACCCAAACCGGTTTAGGGCCAACCCGGTTTTGACCAAGTTTGATCAAACTGGTTTCGGTTTCCAACCCGAACCGGTTTCGGTTTCCAACCCGAACCGGTTTGGGCCCGAAACCCGGTTTGTACGCCTCTACCTTTGACCCTTCAATTTTGACATGCATACAAATTCAAGATTATAACTTTCAAAATAGCTAAACATTTACACTAAAAAAATAAAATTTTATTATTTAAAAATGTTTATTGGTTACTCAACTTAGCCAAAAAGAGCATGAAGAGCATTCATGGTATAATATTCTTAAGAAGGCTCCTAACCACCGATGTGAGATAAGCTATAGAAAAAATAATTCTTAAGTTTTAATTTTACATAGAATTATTTTCTTATCCTCCTTATATGAACTATTATATGGAATAGATTCACAGTTTCACACACGTCAATTTTCTGCGTAGAAGGCGCCTGAAACGTATTTAATAATTAAAATTTTCTGATTGTTTTGATATATTTTTCAGAATGCACTTCTTGTCACAATATTAACCTTGTTCTTTCTCTTGATGTTCATGTGCCTCTTGATTGATGCGATGATGGAATGCAGTTTGTTAGACCAGTGAATTTGGTTAGGTGGTTTGAATACACAAGCAACAATGATGGTTTATTTGTCCAAACCCTTTTTAGTAGCACTAGCGGTTGTGGTGACAGCATAAGGCTTTTCGTGGAGAAAACCGGAGCAGAAAAGATGAGATTGAAATCAAAAGGAAGTGAGGAATCAGGGAAGAAATCGATGACACTTGGGAGACTGAAGAAGGCCTTGTGTTTTGGCTATGGAAAATGCAGATCAGAGAAGAAATTGTGTTTCTGTAACACGTATTTTCATGACAACACAATGTTCTCTTAAATTCCGAACACACTCTTACAACCTGTTTTAGCCACACTACACGAGTTATCACCCGCTAGTATAGATTATTTTTAAAGATTTAACAAATTATCATCCACTACCTTACTATTTGAGTAGAACTCACTTAAAGTATTTGCTGTTATTGTAGTAGTAGTAGTAGTATACATGTTGCACTAGTCACTATTTGTCACTTGGAAGATTGTTTCAGACAACTGGTAGTCCAAGGAGGCAACTACTTGAATCCAATGACCCTCCATTTATAACGTTAATGGCTACAGCGACAATGCACCATTAACCCGAAAATAATCCTCAGAAATAACAATTAGCTTCAAATTTTAACTTTTAAATTCTAAAATGAAAACGATAGTAAGCCAGATGCACTTGATTTTAAGCTTTCATAGAAAGAGAAATGACCAATCACCAAGAAAACCTGAAAAATGGAAAATATCAAGCCACTAATATAAAATAGACACTTCTTTCAAATGAAAGGCTAACCTCATTTCCTTAATCTTTGTTCAACACTTTTGGAACTTTGATGTATGGCTCCTCATAACTTGGAATAGCAGCTATTATGGCCTCCCTGTTACCAAATGATTACATTGTTTTTAGAATGAGGTTGAAGAACGAGCCATCACGCTCATTACAAAAGAAGGAATAAAAAAAACGTAGTACCTGTTGTCAAATGTTTCAGGACTATCCTCACGAAAGCTTCCTGCTTCGGTATCTATAACATAGTACATAATATTTCTATGTTATCCCAACATGAAAGATTGTCTACACATAGGTTTAACAGGTAGCAACTGATGTACAACACACCTGGGCGTATTGCTGGTTCAATACTTTGAAGATCCACGTCTTGAAGTTGCCCAAACCTGTTCCACATGTTAAGTCATGTCATAAAAGCTCATTAATGTTGATTTACTTACAATTTTGAAATTATGAGATCTCTAAGGACCTGTGCTCCTACACTAGCATAACAGGGGTAAAAGATATTAAAAATATTATTTCCTCTTATAGGCTTTGTTTAACCGCAATCTGCATTAGGATTTACTTTTTGAGCATTGAGCAAAGTAGTTTGGTAGTCTCCTTTCTGAAATCATAAAACCATGGTGCAAAATCCAAACAATCTAACTATGTGAAGTTTGTAAAAACTAACAGCATCTAGTTCAAAAAGAGATATTAAAATAGTGTACAAACAAATAACAGAATCACAACAATTCAAGATAATATCAAGTAAAACATACATGTATAAAGAGAAGATTACCAGTCTACCACTTTCTGAATTTTGGGGGCAAACTCTTCAGCCTATATGCATCAAGACAAAAGAAATTCAGTGTTATATATACTGGCATGGCTTATTGTCAATAAGTTGTATATATGCATAGCAGTTTGCAGATACATATGCAATTAATGCAATGTCAACCACTATCAAACACTCTTTCATAAGAACAGCTCTGAGTTCTTGCTATACAGACGATGGCATTTGTTAAATTTTTTTTATTGATTTTCCATGCAAAAATTTCATTCCAGTATCATCTAAAAAGAACCTGTTAATATGAAGTTTTAATGATCAAAATTTAAAATGGATATAGTAGGTTCTAAAATCATCTAAAACTCACCATCAATAAGTAATCTTAATAATCTAAATACCCAATTTACCATTCCACCATTTTTGTGTTAGCTGTGTGAGTTTACAGTGGGTACCTCCTGCGGACTAAGAGAGATTCGGGCAGTTTCTGCCAAACGAGCCACATTAGGTCTCTCCAAACTGGAATGAACGCAGTACTTACGGACTCCAACCCTAAGCATCTTCTCCTTATGTGTAAAGGTTTCACGAAATCCATATTTTGTAAACCGGTTGAGCAAAAAACACTCAGACACAACTGCTGGAGATAGTAGAAGTAATGCTCTGCTTCCCATTATACGCTGCAATCTGAAAGGAACTTTCAAACACTCAAACTGCACAACTATTGTTTCTTTATAGTTCATCAAATTTACAGTAATTTCACTAATTAAACTACACAACTATTAGCTGGACAATATCAACATAGATATACAACTTCTTAAATACTATATCGAGCATGAGTTTTGTAACCGTTTACCATTGTATTCGTGAGCGATTGGGACTTAATCAATGACGAACAAACTTGCAGCAATGAAGATAATACTTCCAACCAAAACCTCAAGCTAGTAAACTTTACTAATTTGTCAGCCAAAACATGAAATTCAAAGTTTTCAACAAGAATTCCAAATCTAATGTCATCCGAACGAAGTAAAATTCTAAGTAATGGGTGCATACAGTAATGAACAAATCAAACCTACTGCTATTCTATCCAAATTAAACAAAGGAAAACCCTAATTACAGAAAAAACAATCAAACAGACGAAAAAGATACCTGCAAGTCAAATACTTGATGATTATAAGGAGTGAATGTCAAAAGATGTGATAGAAAGGAGGACAATTTAAGTGAAGATGAAGATAAGACGATTTGAGTGAAGATGAAATTGGTAGAATTTAGCCCAAATGTTGTAATTTTAGTTTGTTTTTAAAAAAATATTAAAACTTTTATTAATTCAAACTATTTATTTACGTAAATAAAAAATATAAATATATAACTCAATATTTACATTTTTTTGTCTCCAAGCTACGCAATAATCGAGAAAAAGTGTTACGTTGAATAACTTCATAAAATAATATTTTGTAAAAAAGAATCAAGAAATATATTAATATATTATTATTATTATAACTATGTTATATGTCGCGTCATTTGATACATCTTTAAAACGCTAATGGAGCTAACAAACTGTTAGACTGTGACTATTATTAATAACAATATTGAAGGTTGGGGTCAATGCTTGTCAAATTGTTAGTTGAGATTAATACTATCCAATAATCAAAAGTTTATTTTTTAATTACATCATTATTTTTTTTTCATATGATGTTAAACACTCAAACTCCTTTAACATACCCCTATAACTCATATATTACTTTGTAAGATTTGAAAGCCTAACCTCACTGATTTAATGGAGTAAACATCAAGTGCCGAAGCCAAACGTTATTAGGGTTTTATTTTGTAGGTTTAAATGTTTAAACTGTTTTATCGATTTCAGGTTGTTCGCATAACATGATGTTTGGATCGGTTTTGTGTATTAAACAATGGTCGGAAATTACAATCCATTTTCGGGTATTCGGAGAACGTGTTCATTTAGGTCAGGTTGATAGGTAAACCCACTCCCCGAGTCCGTAAGTGTTGTTACTAGCCAATTGGGTCAATATATGATTCAATCTAACAAGTCATTTATTATGCGTTTGAATAATAATCTTATATTTAAAATACTATCTAACAAATACATGAATAAAATTTTCCAACAAGTTCAATACCCCTAGCTTCTAATAACAAATAATATATTATTACATTTGAATATATTTTCTTTGAACGACAATCATCACTCAAGATATTATAATTATGTAACATCCAATCAATAAAATTCAGGATTTATCATCGACTTAAGAAGAAAAAAAAGAAGAATTTAAAACAATCAGGAAAGTCTTGTTTGATGAACTTAATTCAACGAAAATAAGAACACAATCCCCTTAAAATCAAAAAAAAATAAATAAGAAAATTGGTGAAACTAGGAATCGGTGAACCATACTCTTTTAAAGTCTTATAAATTCTACTAGATGAATCTAGTTAAGTCGAGGGACAGAACCAGGAAGAATGTAAAAGTTAAGGGGGCATCAAGTCACATCTTGAACTATAAATTAAATTTCAAACGACGCTCCTTCAAATTCCAATAATTCGAACGTTGTGTAAACAAGAGAGAGAGAAACCACATCATTCTTCTTCTTCTTCTATCTCTCTCTCTCTTTATTCAAAGTTCAAACGGATTCACAATCTCCCGTTTTCTATCTCCACACCTTCAACATCTCATGGCAATCGCAACCGAATCGCATACGCCACAAAAGGTATATATCACACAATCATCTTAAAATCATGTTATGTTTATGTTCATACATATGTTTCTGCTGGATATGAATTCATAAACGAATTGGCTTCACGGTTTCTGCTTTTTGTGCGATCTTAGGGCTTGTGATTTGTGCTAGGGTTTGTGTTTATGCTAATTCCGTTTGAATCTTATGTCCTATGAGTTGTGAGAAATCGCTAGGGTTTAAGTGTTGGTTAATTGTTATTACGCCTTTTCTCTCTTCGTCATTTTTTCTTCGAAATTTTGAGAATAAAACTGAATTATTTTCGATTTGGAGGTTATTTGATACGAATAGTCCTGCAGTTTGACGATTTGCGTGCTAAGAGTTTACATGTTCTGAAAGTTTTATGTGTTTTGAGCTATGAAGTCAATTGGTAGCTTCTATTGTTGCTCAGTTTCTGATAGATCACAATTATGTATTATAGTTGGTGTGTTTAAGTTTTCTGTTTTATTTACATGACTCAATTTATGCAATTCTGTAGATGTGGCTACATTTAATCTGCAAACATTCGAAGTATTGTAGTTTTAATTTACTTGGCTTATTTCCTTGATAAATTTATGAGTTATGAAGATAGTGGTGGGTGTGATATCGACAAGAAAACCTTTGATTCAGGATGCTGTGAGGTATTTGATTGTCACGGGATATTAATTGATTTCCATTGATGGTTCTGTTTTGTGCAGGCTTCTACAGAGGTAGCAGCAGAAAAGAAGAGATGGACGCTTAATGACTTTGACATTGGGAAGCCACTTGGAAGGGGGAAGTTTGGTCATGTTTATATAGCTAAGGAAAAGAGGGTTAGTACATCAGCTTTTAGATCGTTAATAATGCCACCTTCATATAATGTTGAAGACTTGAAGTTAGTTTGTTTAGGTTCTTGCTTGTTAATGGTTTCTTTACTTAAAATTTATACCATTAGTATGTGCCCATAGTTTTTAACTATTTTTGTAGCTTAGCAAATCTTGTGATTTTGACCTTTTCAACATTTTTATAATAATTTTAGGAAATGTTTCTGGTGATCACCCATCTAATCACCATGTGTTAAATATTTGTGTTTCTTATGGAAGATTGTGTATTCATGAGGATAGATGATATGGCGGTGGACATTTTCTATGTAAAAGAATGATGGTGAATTTAATGGTGAATATGGATACCTATAACTCCAAGCTTTTGGACTTTTGGGATGTAGACGTTTAGCTCATGGTTGTATATGCAATAGGATCTCTTGTAGAGGAATTGGTAGACCATCATAGTGATATGAATACTGTTTCACTGTTACTCATTTTGTACCTTACATCAATTTATGAATGATATTTGTTTTCTGAAACAGAGCAACCATATTGTTGCGCTAAAGGTGCTTTTCAAAAGCCAACTTAAACAATCTCAAGTGGAGCATCAACTTCGCCGTGAAGTGGAAATACAAAGCCATCTTAGACACCCAAATATCCTACGACTCTATGGTTACTTCTATGATCAAGTATTGGTTCTCTCAATGATTTTGTTGTTAAAGTGGCAACTTCTACGGTTTTATATTCTAAAACATAAATAATTTACACAGAAAAGAGTCTACCTGATTTTGGAATATGCTGCCAAAGGAGAACTCTACAAGGAACTTC
>BJCM01206545.1:0-7500 GCA_018326385.1 Flaveria bidentis | reverse complement strand
CATAATAATTAACACTTGTTTTATTTAAGAGATAAGGTCAATTTGCCACGACCTGGTTTATAATCAACTTGTTACGTATTATTTTTCTTCTCTATTTTATTAATTTGCTAAGTTTTAGTACACTCACAATAGAAGTTTTTCTTTGTTGCAATCTCCATTATATATAGATTTATTTTGTCTTCGAGGAGAAAGAAACATTCTAATGGTAAGATGCGTTTATTTTATTTAAGATGTAAATGGTTTAAATCATGTGAAATGTATGTATAAGTGATTAATCTAAGTAGATTAAAATTCTTATAAAAATGTTTAGTTAATTATGACATTTTACATTCCCATTAGGATCTTCATTCCGTCTTATTTTTTAAATTTTAAAGTTTTACGCATATATAGTGATTTATTAAATATAGACTCGCCATTAATCAATTTTGTTATTTTATTTTATGAGTTTCTTCAAAGGAAAAAATAATAAAATAAATGTTTATGAGTGTTTGAAAAGAAACATAAAATAAAATAAATATTTATTAGTGAGATGAAGAGCGAGATGTGAAAGGTTAAACATGATTTTAAAAATTAATTAAAAATAATATCATATATGTTTAAATTATAAAATTGGAGATGAAGATGCTATTGTGATGCTCATGGAATAAGGTTGAAATAACTATTACTTTTGTACATGGACACGAGTTAGTAGCCAGCAATGGCGGAGTTATGATTTTTTTTCACCGTAGTCAGTTTTTCGATGCTTTGCTGTCTCTTAACTTGACTTCTGAATTTCACTCTTAGTTGAACCATGTTATGTAAACAACTATGATATGTTGTTGTTGTAATAAAAAAACTAACAGTTATTTCAGTCTTAGTTGAACTATGTTATGTAAATAACTAATGATATGTTGTTGTTGCAATCAAGAAACTAAGAGCTATACTACCGGTTTCTGAGGTAATATGAAAACAAAATTAACACGGTGTTCAATAACCATTAAAAAAAACTAAAGTGCTTGAAGCGCTTGAGAATAAACATATTTTCAAATACATTGGTACCTATAGACCCATGCCTTTTATATACAACATTTTTCTACATGTGAAAAACCTTCAATAATCGTAAAAATACCATTAAACCTAGGTTAACATGATATTAATATTTAGATAATGATGTTGTTTTCAATCATATTAAACGTGTTATATTTAACCGCATTGTTAATTTTGACACTACCGTTTTATAAAAATATAACCATATATTATTTTTTTTTCTAAAAGTCACATGGATCATAACACACTCATCACTCATGTCCCGACCTGATATAACCTCGACATGAACATGCGTATATGAAGTTTTTGTAGTTTTGCGATGGCATATGTTATATGTACGCGTAACTTATGATGGAAGATGGCACAAACAATGCGTACGAATGTTTAATACCCCTTGGTCAAAGTCTCTGCATATCACATGTGCACTCAACAATTTAAGGAAAACAATATATAACCGTGACAATTGTGTATTGTATATAGTGAATCGTGAGAAATGTGTATAGTATGTAGTTAGCCGTGAGAACCGCATACACATTTGTATATAACGTTTAATGAGACTGTTAAAATTAAAAAAAATAATCTATCTTTGTCTCCTAATTTATATTAAAAAATATAAAAATAGTGTACGTGCACATATGTATTTAGACAAAGAAATCATATTTTTTTTAAATAATATATCAAACTTATTAAAATTTAAATGTGTTTTTAATTAAATTATATAATAAATAATACAAAAGCTAAAATCATTTTCACCGTTCTTAATATATATTTTATTAGTTTTAAGGTAATTACTACATAAACAGGTGTAATTGATGCCTTAAATGTGATAGATAATGCTTTTATGTAACCGATTTTTCTCTCTTCTACTACATGTACGTGTGCAACAATATATACATATGTTTATTCAATTGTTTGCTAATTTTCTCCAACCATATTGACTATGTATAAAATCTCTCTATATATAAGGGTGCCTCAATGCCGAACAATTTTTAGATGAAAAATAAAATATATATATAGTAAAGAAGCATGAAGCAATATATATGCTATAGAGGAAAAAAAAGCTTGGAGGTTTTATGTTGGATACGGATGCTATAGGTTTTTAACACAAAGTGAAGTCATTGATAGGAATATAAAATAGAAAATAAATTTACATCAAATAGTATGTTTATGTTTATTTTGTAACAGTTACAGTAACAATATATACTCCAAGATAAATATTATAAAAACGGACGAATCATAGTTTCATGTTAGACGAATTAAAAATACAACATTTCACTATTTAAAAAAGGCATACAAAACGTAAAGTTGATCCAACACCTAAATATATTAAAAACAACATTAACTATTTTTTTAACTTGAAGGTTCTAAGAAAACCCAACTGGCCACAAATGATTTTTTAATAAATTCCACGTGAACATTACCTGTAATCATGTAAACCAACGTAGAAGACCACACATTGTGGCCTTATAAATACCCACATAATGTTTACAATCAGTCATGTATTTTCATCACCACATACGTACATATATCACTGGTATAATCAAGGAGATGAAAATGAAGATAGACGCTGGACATGTGTTTTTGATCTTTGTTGTCATCTTCGCGGTTTGCGGTGTCGAGGTGGGGGCAGCTGGATTGCTGCCCCCAGAATCCAAACCGCTTATCCGCCACTACTACAAGGTTCATAACACTTGTGCTAATGTCGAACCTTTTGTTCGACAACAAGTGAGGTTTTTTTATGGCAAGGACAAGACCGTAGCACCAAAGCTTATTAAACTGTTGTATGCTGACTGCATGGTTAATGTATGTTCTTGTCACTTTTTCTGACAGTGTACTTATTAACTATTATTTTTTTTTGTGCGAACTAAATAAAAAGATATTATGATTTTAATTAACGAGCTGGAACGTGTGAAACTACAGGGGTGTGATGCATCGATTCTGTTGGACGGTGACAACACAGAGAAAAAATCGCCTAAGAACCGAGGACTTGCAGCGTATGTCGTGATCGACAAAGTGAAAACGGTCGTTGAAGCAAGGTGCCCTGGAGCGGTATCGTGTGCTGATATTCTCAACATTGCAGCCAGAGATGCGGTTTTCTTAGTAAGACCTTGTAACTTATATCTCCTTGTTGTGATATTAATATATATACATTATTAGTGATGTTTTTACATGTATCTAAAATTTAAATTCTAAGGTCGGTCGCAAAACAGTAGTTAATATCCGTGAAGAAACCATCATTAAATGTTAGTAGAAATATTGGTCTCTAAAAGTAGTCGTAAAATACTCATGTGTCACAAAGAGATCACAAATTATATGGATCAAACAAATACTTTTAACAAATTTCATTCTAGTCGTGTTAATTAAACCAATTTTTTTATTAGTTTTTGATCTACAAGTGTAGAGACAAAACATCGCAACCTAGTGATTTAACTAACATGTTTATAAATCATAATATACAGTCAGGTGGACCGTCGTACCCGGTTTACTTGGGAAGAAGAGACGGGATGAAATCAGATGCTGCGTGGGTTGATTTACCCTCGCCCTCGATATCGTGGGAAGCGGCTCTTGCATACTTCACGAAAAAAGGTTTAAATGTGCAAGACATGGTTACATTGTTAGGTATGTTGCATTTTCATATTTGGTCGTACTCGTGCTAGGTTTTGATTGAAAACATAAGTTTTAGCGACCTTACGATTTTTGGATGGTTTTAGGAGGACATATGATGGGGAGAACTCGTTGTAGCAACATCCTAGACCGCCTATACAACTTCAACAACACAGGAAAACCATACCCGACCATGGAACCAACGACATTAAGTTACTTGCAAAAGCAATGTCCCAAGAAGGTCAGGTTGGGTCAGCCCAATCCTCTTATAAACTTGAACCCGGATAACCCGACCCACAAATTTACCAACTCTTACTACTCAAGAGTGCTGGGACATAAATCCGTTTTAGGGGTTGATCAAAGTCTGATCTACGGCAATGACACAAACGAGCTAACTAATGAATACGCTAAAGGCCTTGAAGACTTTAGGCGTGGATTCGCTTTGTCGATGAGCAGGATGGGAGGACTCAAGGTTCTTACAGGAACCAAAGGCGAAATCAGAAAGAATTGTCGTGTTGTTAACAAGTAGATCTACTTTTTTGTGTGTTAATTACACGACGCAAACTGCATATATACGAATATATGTGTTTATGTGATAAAAGTGAGATCGATATATGATCATTTTGTATTATTCATAAGTAGATTCATGTTCATGTATTTTGTTGTCGTTAAATCATCGGATCACTAGATATTTTCAATAACATATCATATCAAGTTGTTTGTGAGCAAATGTGTACTTGTGTTAATTAATTTTTATTAGAAAGACTTAAGTTTTAAAAACTTATAAAATGCTAATTTTCATAAACTAACACATATATAGTTATTTCTTTATAAATTATAGCGGCTAACACTTTACAAGTTCGCTTAATCGTTGAGTTGTTCTTATTCTTGACAAAGATCACTTAGATATAAAATTATTATTTGTTATATTAGTCAAGTAGAATCCTTTGTTGGTTATGGGTCTTACACTCATCCAGTCATCCCTGTAAAAATTTCACTCTACTTCACTTTAGGTACTTAACACATCGCTAACTGGATGTCTAACTATTACTTCTCTAGTGTGACTTACTCAGATCCCTCTGGTATCTAATTAACCGTTCGAATTACAGGTTTATAACCCACACCTCCTAGGTAACCAATGCGTATGCTTTTCGGGTATTTAACCGTTCGATCACTCGGTTTTGTCACTTGGTATATTAAGACGAATGGTACCTCTTAGAGCACTAGATAACCCTCTAATTCACTCCAGAACATATATACTTGGTATAATTTTTTACTTATTTGTTGCTTTCGTTTATCAACTTTCGTACGCAAATTGTAAATGTATATATTTAATTTGTTACAAATTATTGGCCGCCTTCATTACCGACTTTCACTCAAATCTTCTCTAATAAGATTTGATTTTATTAATAGTTTTCATTATCAATCCCCTAGATTTCACATGATGACATAACTAACCTTCATGTTTTGTTTTAATGCTTTTATACCCTAAGATTTTAACTGTTTATTGTAGTTGTTGTTGTTGTTCTTGGTGTTGTTATTTAGTTTTATTATTTTTGAAAAGGTTTTAACGCTCGTTTAAACGTCTATTGTTTCAACTAGCTTTAGTAACCCGTATATTACACGGTTGAATAACTTAAATATTAATATGTTAAATTTTATGAAATATAAAACGAAATTTGAAGGTAACATATGACTAAAATTACGTATGAATAAGTACTATAAGTAATAAAATAATGATATCGATTTTTTAAGATTTTTCTTTAAATTATTTTTTTTAAAAATACACATTTTGTTTTAAAACAAACCGTATAAAAACATCATTTCTTAAAATTCCCTTATCATAACTCCTAAATTTTATTATTTTTAGTTTTTACATAATTTACTTTTTAAAACACCAATGTTATAATATAACGTATTTTTAAAGAAGTTTAATAGTTTAGAAAAAAAGTATTATTTATAAAGATTTGTTTATTTGAAAATAACATCAATTAAAAATCTTTTTCTTAATTTATAAAAAAAAGTATTTTTAATTTAAAATAATAATATTAGAGTAATCACATGGATGGTCCCTATGGTCCCTAACATTTCTTTCTTTTTCATATATAGTTTCTAGATTTGTTAGTTAACAGTTCGTAATGTTAAATATTGTAAAAATTTATATTTTACTCGCATTAACCATCTATTTAATTTAACTTTTGAACTGTATCAGTATTTTTATTAATGAAAATTTAATATTTTTTGTTTTTTTAATTTTTTATAATTTCATTATTAATAACTTTATTATTTAATAAAATACGTTTTAGACTAACAAGTAATTTGGTTTTTAAATTGTTTGTTTTCTATACATCATTCTAAAACTATTTGATTATTTTTTAAACTAGTTGGTTTCTTAAATGTCTTTTTTAAACCATTCATTTTTTAAACATCTTTTCTTAAACTAGTTCTTAGTTCTTTTTTAAAACAATTCAACTTAAAATATTTTTATAAAAAATACATTTTTATAAACGTTTAAAAAACCCGCATATTGGTTTAAAAAAATTATAAACCAAACATTTAAAAGTATAAAATCTGTACAACATTTTTTTATTTGTGTATTAAATAATAAACATACTTATAATAAAATAAAATATAAATTACTTTGATGATCTCTACAAGTAAAATAGTTATTTGACAAATTTAAATTAGTTATTTTGATAAATTTAACATCATTAATTGAACTAACAGAGTAGGGAATATTGATGAAAGATAATTATAACATTAGAGACTATATTTGTAATTTTAAAACTTTAATGACTAAATCCAAAATTTTAACCAAACCATAAGAACCATCCGTGTAATTGACTCATAATATTACTAGTAATTAAAATAATTATTTAATAGATGAGAGAGGGGCGGGAATTTTTGGTAAAAAGATTATGATGCTGACATGTGTCATCTTAAATTACTTTTTTATTAAAGTAGATAGTTGTTTGATCCGGAATTTACTCTTTTAACAATATATAAAATATGAGTTTTAAATGTTTTAGTTCCATACGGACATAAAATGAAAGAAAATGATGACAACGGGTTCGTTTAATTTGGCAACTCTCATTCTTAACTCTTATCTTCTTTAATAAAACAAAATAATTATCAACTACATTTTTATTTTTAGCACGTTCATATCATATTTATTTAGCTTCATTTATAAATGGCCACATGTTCTTACCATAAAAAAATTTTAAAAAATTTTATTTGAAAACAATTTTATTACTAAATGCTCATTTAATATTTATCAATCAAATTAAATTCTTTTTAGAAATAATTAAACGTTTTATTAATGAGACTTAATTTTGTTAAAATACAATTTAAAGCTATGATACTTTGAAAATGTATATAAAAAGATTTATGATATTTATGAATAATAAAAACTTTTTTTCTTTAGGTGTTATTGTTTATAGCTTAAATATGTTTATTTATAATAATTTTATTAATATATTATCTATAACATATATTAGATTATACATGTATATAAACTATTATACATATTTTTTTCTGTTTTAACCCGTGTAACACGAACATCTAACTTAGTAATCATTTTATCAACAATATGTGTGTTCATACTTAAAAGAGAAAACTATGACTATAGTAATTTTCAAGAACACATTGATATATACACAAACTATATATGTGACATCCTGTATTTTTCCAGGTTAACGTCGTTCCATTATCTAAATCATTTATGTCACTTAGTATTATTAAATCCAAATTGTATAAATGAAATTACAATTGTCATCATTTTATTTATTTAAACTTCAAGCTAACTTATAAACTTCAAACTAACTTAAAACAAAATTTAGTTTAACTATGAAACTAATGCAAAGTGGAGGG
>BJCM01206544.1:0-18309 GCA_018326385.1 Flaveria bidentis | reverse complement strand
AAGGCTTAGAATGCAAGAAGTAAGCTTAGAACATGAAAGATGAGATTTGGGAATTTAATCTGATGAACAATGTGCCCTAGCTGCTCATACGCTCAAGCAGTAGTTCATACGCCTAAGTTTAGAAAACTGCCTAAGTGATGAACAAATGCGGATGGGAAGTCAATGCGGATGAATAGTTAATGCGGATAAGAATTGACTAAGTAAGGGAAATGCGGATGAGCATTGACTAAGTATGGGAAATGTGGATGAGATTTGACTAAGTAAGGGAAATGTGGATGAGCATTGACTAGGTATGGGAAATGCGGATGAGCATTGGCTAAATATGGGAAATGCGGATGAGTATTGGGGTAAATGTGAATGAGTATTGGGGAAAATGCGGATGAGCATTGACTAAGTATGGGAAATGCGGATGAGTATTTGGGAAATGCGGATGAATACTGAGGAAATGCGGATGAACTAAAACAAATGCGGATGAATAAAAAGGCAAATGCAGATGAACACTTATAATAGTTTTTTGACTTTTTGGAGAAAAAGTGAAATTTAGGCTTTGACTTATGATGTTCCCGGGGGTTATGTAAGTTGACTTTTGAGATCATAAATGTATGATGTATATTATGTATGTATGATGCCCTCTATGATGATGTTGACTGCTTATGTATTTGTTCCTTGTTGTATGATTATTTTTCCCGTGGCTTTATGTTGATTGTTAATGAATGAAATGAAAGTATTATGTAACGTAAAGTGGAAAATAATAAAAAAGGGAACATGACGAATGAATGCATGCATTAATGAACGAAGGAGAGTAAAGTAAGTCTTGCAAGCCTTGTTTGTAGGAACACGCCCAATGAAGGGTGTTAGTCCAACGATGTGTGAGTTAGCTACCCCAGAAGGATGCACACCAGGGTCTTTCTTTGTGATGGACCATTTGTATAGAACCTTTGTGGCTTACCCTAGATACTATGGCCAGGCTATTGTGCGCCATGACAGGGGTTCTATGACAGACTCGTCCCAGTATCCACTTTATGCAATACGGTGGGTATAGCACATGACAATAGTACACCTGAATTTACCCTTAGGTATTGTGGCCAGGATGATGTGTGCCATGACGGGGGGTCTATGATAGGCCCCGGCCCAGTACCCACTTTATGCATGATAGTGGGGTAAAGTTCATGGTTTTTGATGGAATGAAAAGAGGTAACGATGAACGTACGAATGAAAGTAGGAAATCATGAATGAATGGAAGTTAATGAATGAATGATGAAGATAATAATGATATTATCTATGTGTACGTACGATGTGTGATCATATTCTAAAACTTGTTATGATTGAATGAAAGTAAAGTATGTTTTCTTATAAAACTAGAACTCACTCAAAAACATTGACTTTTTATGCATATTCTAGTTGGCAGGTGAGCATTGCGGAGGTTGGCACAGGGCAGCTACTTGGCATGTTGGATGGCATTATTTTGTTTAATGTATTTGCATTGTAATACGAACAAATGAAATTGTATAACGAATTGTTGTATTATTTTGCAAAAGCATATGAAATGAAAAGTTATTTTAATGTTCCGTTGCATCGTTTTATAAATGATAAATGTGAATATATGTTTTATGTGCAACGATTGTCCAAATGTGAGCTTCCCGGGAACGGAGCCTTACAAGTTGGTATCAGAGCCAAAGTTTAAGTGAAATGGGTAAATTTTCAAAATAAACCTAAACTTTATCTGAAAATGGGACGGAAAGGGAAGGGATGCCAGTCCGAGTAGCTGCGTGCCATCAGGTATTTTCTTAATTTTAACCGGTATTATGTGCGCATGTTATGTGGTTTATGTGTTGCTTGTAGATTTAGATACTGATGTAGTCAGGATAGGTAATGCTCGGGGTATGAAGAGTGAAGTAAGTGGCTAATCACAACTGGCCACTGTAATTAAGGACTTACTATACATGACAAAAATTGAGTTGTTCCCTTGAATGATCGTGTTGGTGTTTAAATCTTTCAGTGTGTGTTGAGGATGGCTGGTGGTAGATCATCTAAAGCTTCACATGGTGGAGGTCATGGTGGTGAACCACGGGTCATGAGAGGAAGGCCTAGGGTCGAAAAGGTGGTTCATGAAGAACCAGAGACCCCTCATCCGTAGGGCGGTGATGAGAGTGCTAACTTAAGGGCCTCAGTAAAAGAGGTTGTTGTGGAAGAAGTTCATCAGGTCATGCAAACAATGTTACCGTCTGTGGTGACCGAAGTTATCAAGGCTGTGAGGGAAGGAGAAAGGAAGGAAAGAAGTAGACTTACCGGAAAAAGAAGACAGCCCGAGACTAAGACGGTTCTGTGTGATGACAAAGAAGAAGAGGAAGAAGAAGAGCCTGAACCGGAAGCGGCACGAGGCTGTAACTACGGGGCATTTCAACGATGCAAGCCCCCTACTTTTGATAGTAACAGCACTGCTGTTGCTGCTCACTGGTGGATGAGAGAAATGGAAGTTGTTCTGAACATCAACGAGTGCTGGGAGGATCAGAAAGTGAAGTTTGCTGCCCACTCTTTTGTGGACTCAGTGTTATGCTGGTGGGACAATATTGTCCAAGCTGAAGGTAGTCGGGTTATTGGGAGAATGAAGTAGTCTGAATTGAAAAGATTGGTGATTGAGGAATTCTGTCCTCACTGTGAGATGGACAAAGTTGAAAGGGAGTTCCTGCAGTTGGAGGCGGGAACGATGACACATCAGCAATACACCACCAAGTTTAACGAAATGGCACAGCTGGTGCCGGATTAGGTGAAGCCTCTGTCACGAAAGATCAAGAGGTATATTCAGGTATTGCCAGCGCATATCCGTAGGCACATGAACGTCGCCCGGCCGAGCACGTTTAGGTCGGCGGTTGATTTGGCAGGGAGACTGTATGATGAAAGGACTGTGGTGGTGACCGAAGGTAGCAAGAAAGGTGGTAGTGATCGGAATTGGAATGGAAAAAGGTTTAGTCAGGGTGGTGCCCTGACGAGTAATAAGAAGGCACGGGTAGATGACCGCCGTGTGGTCACATCTTGGTAGATGACCACCGGGATCGAACTTGTGCTTCAAGTGTGGGAGGATGGGACACATAGCAAAGGTCTGTCGTGTGGGAAGATGTATTAATTGTGGCGCGGAGGGCCACATGAATAGAGACTGTAAGAATCTGAGGGCTGAGGGTTCTAGTGTGAAGAAGACCGGGGGGGAAGGACCGAGGGCGAGCGCCAAAGCATTCACGATGACGTAGGAGGAGGCTAGGATGGACCCTGATGTTGTGTCAGGTACGTTTCTAGTGAACCAAAATTTAGCCTCTGTGTTATTCGATTCTGGTGCTAGTAAAGGTTTCATTTCTGCTGCTTTCTGTGCTAAATTGCCTGTTAGTTGTAAGAATAAAGATGCGCCCTTTGATGTAGAAACTGCCATAGGTAAGTCTACCAGGATTTCGGAGGTGATAGAAGGATGTGATGTGGAATAAGAAGGTCATAAGTTTCCGGTTATACTATTCATGATGACCTTAGGTGGTTTCGATGTAGTTCTTGGGATGGATTGGTTAGCGGACTACGGGCGTGTGTGTCGCAAGAAGATGATTCGTTTGACAGCGCATGACGGGAGTTTGGTGACGGTTTATGGTGATCGAGTCACTACGATTCCGAAAGTGATTTCGATGGCGATGACCGGAAAGTGTATGAGGCGTGGATGTAGCGCCTACTTGGCTTATTTGAAGGATGTGGAAACACCAACACCACAGCTATCCGATGTCCCGGTTATGTGTGACTTTCCAGATTGTTTCCCAAAGACTTACCAGGAGTGCCACCTGACTGCGAGATCGAGTTTCAAAATGATTTGATACCAGGTGCCCAACCTGTTACCAAGGCACCGTATCGGATGGCTCCAACTAAGATGAAAGAATTGATGGAGCAATTGCAAGAGCTGCTTGATAAGGGATTTATTAGACCGAGTATCTCTCCTTGGGGTGCTCTGGTCTTATTCGTGAAGAAGAAAGACAGTAGTATGAGGATGTGTATTGACTACTGTGAGCTGAATAAGTTGACAATAAAGAACTGATACCCCTTATCGAGAATTAATGATTTGTTTGATCAGATCCAAGGTACCAGTTGGTTCTCAAGGATAGATCTTCGATCGGGCTACCATCATCTAAAGGTGAAAGAGCAGGATGTCCCTAAAACAGCTTTTCGCGCGCGCTATGGTCACTACGAGTTCCTTGTTATGTCATTTGGTTTGACCAACGCGCCAGCTGCTTTTATGGACTTGATGAATCGAGTGTGCCGACCAATGTTGGATAAATCAGTGATTGTGTTTATCGATGATATCCTGATTTATCCCAAGAGTGAAGAGGAGCATGTTGGTCACATTCGAGAGGTGATAGAGACATTGAGAAGGGAGAAGTTGTATGCTAAATTCTCCAAGTGCGTATTCTGGTTGCGCGAGGTTCAATTCTTGGGTCATGTGGTGAATCCTGACGGGATTATGGTGGACTCGGCAAAGGTGGAGGCAGTGATGCAATGGAAGTCTCCAAAGACGCCATCCGAGATTCTTAGTTTCTTGGGTCTAGCGGGCTACTACAGGAGATTCATTCAAGACTTCTCTAAGATCGCTTTTCCACTAACCAAATTGACCTGGAAAGATGTAAAGTTCGTATGGGGTCAAGCTCAAGACAAAGCGTTCGAGGAATTGAAGGGGAGGTTGACTCAAGCTCATGTTCTGTCATTACCCGATGGAAGTGAAGATCTGGTGGTTTATTCTGATGCTTCCTACTTAGGGTTGGGGTGTGTGTTAATGCAGAGGGGAAAAGTTATAGCCGATGCATCCCGACAGTTGAAGGTTCATGAGGCCAATTACCTGGAACAGTCACTATTAATGATTTATACATTTTTGTTTGTCTTGAGTTGTTCCTGCATAAAAGAGATGGTTAGTTACATTTGGAAATCCAAGCCTCATTGGTCTTGGGCTTATCAAAAGAAGTTGAAGTCAATACAACAGTAATTGATCCTATAGTCATGCTGGAGGGATCATTTGCTGAAGTTGATGAAGAACTTTCAGCCACTTGGTCTTTCTTTAACTTCCACACAACCTTTGCAAGCTTAGAATTGACCTTCAATACTTCAGAAGTTTTGTTGACTTTGGAAGTTTTGATGACTTTGGAAGTTTTGATGACGGGCCTTTGGAAGATCCTGCTTTCACTGCAGTAGACTTTAGTACTTTGGGTAGTACTTTTTTCTGAGGCAAGTTTCCACTTGTGTTCTTCTTCATTTTGGAGCTTCCGAAAGAAAGAAATTTTCCTTCCGAAGCTTGCTTCTTCTTCTTCGGACTCTTAGAAGATTCTTTCTTTGTAATGTGGAGAGTACTCTTTGGATTGTAAACACAATGCTTAGAAAAGTGAGAGGTACTCCCACACATAACACAATCCATTTTCTTCCTTCTAGGAGGCTTCTTTTGAGAACAAGGCTGAACTTGATCACTTTCACTCTCCATCTTCATCTTTTTCAGATGATGTGGCAATTCTTGTGGGGTTAGAACTACCTTTGGAGCTTGATGGTTCATGTTGTACATCAGTGGTGCAAAACTTATCAATCTTCTTTTTGATGATGGGATGATTTGGACATGAACTAGAACTCTTATTGTTTGAGTTCAAGTTTGTTTCCTCAGCTTTAACGACTTCAAATCCTACAGAAATAAAGACTTGTTTCTATGTAGAGTTAAAGGTGCTCGTGATCTCTTGAGCCTTCTTTGCCTTTCTCATGCTCTTTCTCATCAAGTTCTTTCTCATCAAGTTCTTTCTCTTAGACTTGTTCATCCCAATAGCTTTATTCTCCTCAGAGATGACCCTTCTTAGAATGTTGTTCTTCACTCTTCTCAGAGACATTCTTCATCATCTCCTCTTCAATCAAAGGGTCTATGAGGGGAAGCTCATCTTCACAATTTTCACACCTAGGAGATCTTACAAACAAGTTTGTGTGTGAAGAAGCTATCTTACAAGATCACAGTCCTTGCTTATTCTGATAACAAACTTTTGCATGCAAAAGAGAGAGAGAGAGAGAGAGAGAGAGAGAGAGAGAGAAAGGGGTGTTTAGGTGTGGGGGAGGGTTTTATTATATTTTGTATTTAATTCTAAAATATGTATTAAAAAGGTTATGAAAATGACCAAATTACCTTAAAATATTCTAACAATGTTAAAGTCATGAATGAAATTGAAACAAATGTTTAAACTATTAGACTATCAATATAATAAATAAGCGACTGGAATGAAATAGTAATTTTCATCAAAACACAATGACTAAAAGCATAATTTACTCTTTTAACTTTTTTATCTTGGTTAAATGTGACAATAAAAGTGTGAGAATATAACTTGTGGCAAGAAGAGAGTGAGAAGAAAACAAATGGCAAAACTTAATTTTACAAGGATAATTTTGTTTTATAATCTAACACTATTCCAATTTGATATATCCATTTAGGTTTAATTAGTTTGAGTTGTATGAGTTTAAGAATTTTACAATTTTACAAGTCTGTGTTACAAGTAACGTATGAGTATTACACTTTTTAGAACCTATTTAATCACTTTCAAGAGAATATGTGTTTCAAATCACCTCTCGTTTACCTTTCAAACGGTCTCTAACAAAGCAAATGACCTTGCCATTTACACAAAGTCAAAATCAAAACTATGATAACAACAAACAAAACCAAAAGGAAACTGAAAATAGATATAATTTGTGTCTTCGTGTATCCTTAAGCCATATGATGATATGTTCCGAAGTTCTATGTTCTTCTCTATACTTTGAATATGCATTCTTCAGGTAAACCGGTCTCCTTATTCACGTTAATGTTTTGTATTCTCCAGGGGTCGTTATATAGCTTGTAATGTAACATCTAGCACGCAAATATACTCATTAGAAGTCAAGTTCATCTAGGGGTGTGAATCGTGTTTGGTTGGTTGGTTGAATCCTAGAACCTGAACACGATCCACATACTTGTATGGGCAAATACAATAAAAGAAACCAAAATACTTTCAATTCCACGAAAGACACTGTACAACTTTTTGCACGTAAAAAACTAACATACTTTATGTTTTGTCTTATAAAAGTCTATCAACAATTTTTGCATATAAAAAAAATATACTTCCTATTTTTGCACATAAAACCATTCAACATAAAGTATGTTGTTTTTACGGACAATAGATTGTTTAGGGACTTTTATGTTGAGGGGCTTTTTTTGTAAAAAGAACAGAAAGTATGTTGGTTTTTATGTACAAAAATTATTGAGATACTTTTATGAGACAACACAGATAATATGGTAGTTTCTTGGGTGCAAAAAATTGTTCAATGACTTTTGTGAGAAAAAACTGAAAGTATATTGATTTTTTATGCTATTTGCCCCATTTACATTTACTAAAACATCAACCCTAAACCGGACACACTTAGATTTATGTAAGCTAAATATGTCTTGTTTAACCCGTTATCTAAGCAAGTCAAAGGGGTTGTAAATGAGTTGTAACCAAGATGTAAATGGATGTTACACCGAACATGATCAATTTATTAAACAGTTTAGCTATGAGAATCACGTATGAATGAAAGTGTGCATACCTGTATGAATGTTGCGAAAACATCATCGTCACTTAGCTCGGACAACTTTTCAGCCCAATCTTTGATGTACCCAAATGCTGATTTCTGTCTTTTTGCCTCGAGTAAAATAGAATCACGATACATGTATCTTTGCCAAATGTTTTTTACATTCGCCAACATGAATTCTACTTGTGTCTCATTGATTCCCTACATGAAGATCCATCATTTCGTGAATTAGGCAAGCATCTTTACCAAAATTGAAATTATCAATCAACTGCTCAAATAAAATAATGAATCGATTTAGAGGAATTACCCGGAGGATATTGACAAGGTTTGGTATTTCATCTTCACGTATTCGAACAGCAAAACTCTCATAGTTCAACACGTTCTCCCATGGCAAAAAGATACCATCCTGAAAAGTGAAACATTTTAGGATGACTAGTAGAGCTGTAAGAAAATAAAGACACTTAACATTAGAGATACACAATCACTCTTGGACCTGAGCCGGAATAGCTCGGTTCTTTGGGCCTGGTTTGAGCCCGGCGGTTGCACTTCAGTCTTAAGATTGAATCGAAGAGTTCTGTTAGGGCCCAAACCCGGGTATAGGTCCAGTTAGGTCCAATTGTGTGGTACGAGTACGAAGGGTCTAGTCCCTTGCGTCTCGTACCTAATATAGTTTTTCTATGTTGTATAGATGTAAATTTCTTATCATTGTATACCATTTTTTGGTGTAATGAATGCTTTATAGCTTCATAATACTACCTTTTAAGAAAGATTACATTTTTTTCTTTGACAGAACTAATAGTAAAAAAAGTAACTATATTAAATTAAAATATCATCGATCATATTTCAAAGCTGTACTTTTTAATACTAAACAAATAAATAATCAAACAAAAAATAGGAAATCAGTTAGAAAAGATAAACAAAACCAGCGCAATATGGTTGGGACTGATGCATCGGATTTAAAACGAAGCCTTGTCCGCCTCTAGTAAACCCTATAATCTTACACCCTAAAAGAAAAAGAGGTTAAGGTTGAGACCTGGATAACAACAGGAATGCAACCTTGCAAAATACTATCTTCCATTCTACCACTCCATCCATCTCCAGGCATCACTCCACAAAAGACCGAGCTTGCCAAACCTTCATGGTAACTTTCAGAAGGATGCGCAATCACAATCACGTCTTCAACATGTTGTTTTCCAAGCTTACCTTCTTTGTTTGGGGAAGATCCAAATTCTTCGGCTAGTTTCTGCCTTAGGCCCATACTGTATCTGCATTTTAACAACATTCAATCAATTGACATAGAAACTAAAAGTTTACGGAAATTGGGAAGTAGTATGAACAGGAAAATTGCATGAACACGTTCACTTACGTTGATTCAAGCCGTCCATGTTCATAAGATGGCCCTAAATTTCCATTGAAGTAAAACAATGTTTTCCGGTCCTCACGAGGCCTATGTAGCAGAATCAAGGTTATACTCATCATCAACAAGGAGAAAAAAAAGATGGTCATGATTGAAACTTTGTCAAGAAGGAAAATACCTAGCCCAGAGCTTTAGGCTTAGGGAGGTGACATCAGGTCGTTTCCATGCAGGAATCACAAGATCTTTTTGCGGGTCAAAACACGAATGATTTCCCCTTCGATCCGAAGAAATATTATCCCAATTGTCTGCCCAATAAGCAGTTGTTGAATGGTTGTGTTTTGAGTTTGTATTACCCCAATGGACCAACATCATGCTGCTCCATATCTCCTTTGGGGCATAACAAGCACCTTCATCCCACGAAAATGACTGCCTTAACACAGAAGAACAAATTGTTATTTTCATCCTTCAAGTTCATACCAAATTTTAGGTTGTTGATTTTTTTATTTTTATTGTTTACGTTAATTAAAGTCACGTCCCCTCTCGCGTGAGAATAGAATGTGGTCTTTACATCTAAAAACCTAACCAGCTCACGTGCATCTAAAACTAAACAAGACCATCGCATCACCACACATAATGAACCTTATTGGCATTAGCCAACATCGCCTGAAAGGTTTCATTGTGGACTCGTGGTTTAATTGTTTGAAACCGTAGATCTTTTCAACATTTGCTTTTCTGTGTTTGAAAACCCAAGATATTTTATATTTTTTAATGGATCCATGTATTTCCTGTGTTTGGTTGCTGGAGAAGGATGAGGTGTTCACTGTAGAAGGGGAGGGGAAATGATAAATGAGAGAGGAGTTGTGAACTGAAATGAAGGTAAAAATAGGAGGGGTTAAAGTGCGAAAGGTGATTTTTGAAGTTTGTCGTGGTGGGACCATAAGCATATTAATCCTTTAATACAATAAATTTATACAAATGATGGGGCCTAAAGAACTATTTTTTCTAATAAAATAAAGAGTAAATTATTATTTTCGTTCATGAGGTTCGATGAAAATCACGGTTTTAATTCAATAGTTCATTTATTACACTAACGGTCCAATAGTTTCAAAGTTAGTGGCTTAGGTGAAATTGTAACAAAATTTAAAACTATTGGACCATAAATGTAATAAATAAATTATTGGACTGAAACCGTCAAACCTCAAGGACAAAAATAGTAATTTACCCTAAAATAAAATAACAAAAATACTACACAAGGCGCATGCATTCATTTGAATTAAAGATACACGTCCGTTATTAAAATAGACAAAACTTGTAAGTAAATAGAAAGAACATTTTTTGTTATTTTTTCGTTTAAATACAAACCGAAAAATTTAGGAAAAATTTATATGATGAAAAATGTTATTAGTTTCATATATAAAAAGTGTTATTTTTTTGTAGATTTAGGAGGCGTTTGGTTAGAAAGAATGAAATGTAATTAAATTAAAAAACTAGTATAACTTTTAAGTAAAATTATAAAGTAAATTACGCTTTTCGTCCTTGTGGTTTGGTGATTATAACCATTTTCATCCAATAGTTTAAAAATGCTCGATTTAACCATTATGGTTTAAGATTTGTCACAATTTAGTCCAAACCGTTAACTCCATCCAATTACTCTATTAACTTTTTTTAAAAATATCAAAAATACCCTCGGATTAAAAGTGTTATCATATTACATAACAAAATATGGGTCCTACCTCACATCACTAACCAAACATTAACTCCACATTGAACCTAACCCTAAACCTCACAGCCACCACCCGCCGACAACCACCACCTATGACTACATCGCCATCGTCACTCGTCGGCTACCACACAACCACCACCTACAACTCGCCAACAACCACCACTCGCTCAGATTTAAACCTAACCCTAAACCTCACCTTCTACCTCTTTGGCCAGACCACATCACGACCTCCCCCCGGCCATTGTTTCCGGTGGTGGTGCAACGAATTTCGTAAACAGGTAATATCAGGTGTATGTGGTGGTGCAGCGAATTTCGCCCTTATGGGTTGATCAGATCATTTAATGGAGTTCAATATGTTATACTGTGACCCATTTGAAGCCCCATTTGTCAATTCAGTTGTTGTTCTTGAGGTTTCAATAGTTCCGATGCATAGAAACATCAATGGTGGCAGATTCTTCGGCAAATCTTTGTTACCGATTCTCCCAAAACTATTACTTCCGACGAGTTTTCTCGACTCATTTTGCTGCTTCGATTTGTGTTTATAAACAAAGAAGCTAATGCCGACAGCATCACCATCGTCACAATCCCGACAAAAATCACCACCGCTATCGTATTCCTCGAGTTATTTGCCGGCTATGGGGCAATCGAGTGGGTGACTGTTGTGTTAGCCCCTACTTCTGTCGAGAAAGGGTTGTCGGAATTAGTGGCGGTGATGGTGAAGATGATTATGATGATGATGAAGATGACGGTGGCGGTGGTGTTGGGGTCACTGGAAACAATGTCTAATGGAGGATTCTTTTATTGGTGGTGGTTTTGATAGATGTGAGTAATAAAAAGGGTGATGTGGGTGGCGACGACGTGGATGAACTGAGCTCCCGCGTCATTGCAGGTGATGTAGACGTAGCCGTTGTCGTTGGTGGTGAGTCTTCCGGCAAGAGGGGGAAATGGGTGAGGGCGGTTGAGAGGGCTCGCCGGAGGTCGGAGATGGTGGTGGCCGGAGACGGTGGTGGGAGAAAAAGGTTACCTTTTTGGATGTAGTGGCAAGATTACATGGGGAGGTCGGAGGTGGAGAGTTAGAGGTCTAGTATGGTGGATTTGGTGGTTGGAAAGACGGTATATTTGGTGATGATTTGCGAAAACACCATTGATGGTGGTGGTGATGATTCACAGGGCATGGTGGTGATGGAGGGAGAATAAAGGGTTGTGAAGAGGATGAAGGGAGAGAGTGAGTATGTGTAATTAACAATTTAAGTCCAAGGGTATTTTTGTCTTTTTGCATACACTTAACAAAAAAGTTAGATGAGAGTTAGTGTCTTGGACTTGATTGATACATATTTTAAACCACAGTGGTTAAACCGGACGTTTTTAAACTATTGAATGAAAAACGTTATAACCACCAAACCACAGGGACTAAAAGCGTAATTTACTAAAAATTATATTTGAGTGGTAATGAAATGTAAAACCAATGAAATATTTCACCTTAAATTCTCTTGATTGTGGGATTTTAAATTTTCTCTCTAAGTAGAAAGATTTTGAAATCCCACAACCTAGAGAATTTAAGATGAAATATTCTCTTGGTTTTATGTTTCATTATCCACTTAAAAATAACTTTACTTGAAAATTATACTAGTTTCTCAATTCCATTTTATTTCATTCTATTTTTTTCAAGCAAACGCCTTATGGTTTGATAAGGGATTTATTCAAATCATACCCAAATATGATCTTTTCCTGAAGAACGGTTCCAATAGGGGTATTGCTGAACGATATGGTCATGTGCCTTCTTGTAAAATTCAAGAGTGAGAGAGCTTCTCAATCCCATATGTTTCTGAGCAATCGCAAGAAAATAATAAAACATATAATAGTAAAAAAATGAAATATGAACCTTCTATGAGAATGATTCCATGAGGCATGTGGCTATACCTCCGTGCTCAAATGGGGTGCATCATCAGCACGAGTTATGATGCATGAATCAAGAACCGGTACAAAATAATAATCAGCGTCTTCTCCGTTTAATGTCCGATGTGGGCTCGCTAACATGCTTTCATACATTGCCATCTATAGATCAAAGCATCATAGAATGGCTTAAGTTCATTTTATCTTGACAGTTCTACTTGAATTTTGTTGATGCTTCTTTTTGGGTTTTTTAGTAGCAAAAGTAGTTCACAAAGATTAGAGGTAGCAATTCCAAATAATATATATATCAAGGTGTCAATTTGGGTTGTATATTACTAATAATGGAACAAATGTATAAATTTAGCTCAATGTGACGGATCAAACAGGTTAAACAGGGGTCAAAATTCGTCTGACGTGTCTTCAAATACTTTTGAATTTCCTAAATTGTTGAATATTAAAAAATTATCTTACAATTCAAAATATATGGTTTTTGCAATAATTTCTGGATTTAATTATTTACAAAGTGCAAGCAAATGAGGATGGACAATAAAGTCTTGATGGATCTGTCCAACCTGTTTTCACCCACGAATAAATGTTATATGTTTTGGCACAAATCCATTTTTACCCGTCAAGGAACGTGCAGTTTGCCACCTACGTTGAAGATAACTATCATAGGATTTGGTACCTGAGAACCATATAGTTGTTCCGTCCACACACTAGCGTTATCCTGATCATAAATCCTATTTACACACTCAAACTTAAAATGACGACCCTGCAATCAAACGAGTTGCAAACAGTGAATCAATAAAAGATGAAAATAAACCATTTTCCAACTTAATGTAAACATTCTAACCTCAAGTAAGAGACTATTAAACTCTGGGGGTAAATCATAGACATAAATTAACGGCCTTTTCTTTTCCACTGTGGCTTTTAATCTGGCCATATTCCTGAGAACAGGCCCATCATCAGGAATACTAATTTGGGCGGGACTAAGCCACTGCGGCCAATCTTTAATCGTTGAAAGAACAGATGGAATACTACAATCCACTCCATACCAGCCATTATCACACTGCATGCATCCAAAAATATATGAAAAATATTTAACTAAGTATTTATATCACACAGTTCTTTTAAGTTAATCTACAAGTCTACATCAATAGCCAGATCTCCAAGACCGCAATTGGTTCAAGCCTTTATCAAGTAATTCAACCTTGAAACACATGACAAGTGGATCTTGAGTTTATAAAGACAACCAGAATCCTCATGGAGCTTTTCAAGGCCAATGTAATATGTAAACCTGAGTTTCATTTTTATTTTATTTTATTTTTATTTTTGTGGGGTTTGAAATGTCATTTAGGAGTAAAAAGGGAGACATGTGTTTAGTATTTAGTACAGTTTAATCAAATATACCTGGCAAAAGCCACCGTGACAGTGACCTTGACCTGAACATTGGTTAATACAAGTAGATAACACAGGTGTCTCACAAAATCTTCCGAAAAGACCATCATATTTGCAATCACATTCATCTTTAAATTTCACCTTTAAATTATAAGCTTCAACTGGATCCACATTACACCATCCGGGAACACTACTGTTTGTTGAGAAAATATTTTCATGATCAGCATTTGACCAATCGACAGCTTTTGGTGCACCAGGTTCAGAAGGTAAGCTGGTTAAGAGGTTCAGTTTTGTGCATTAGTAAAGTGGCAGTTCTGACTCATTGACTTATGAATGGGTCGTTTTGAGTTACACCTTATCTCAAATGAGTCAAATAAGCAAATTACTTAAAGAGAGAATGATGTTGAAAGTCAATGAATTGTGTATTAAACAAATGCATATAACCTCCTAGGTCACTTCTTTAGCAAGCCCAGATCATAATAGCAGTTTTTGTAATCATATTTAACAAATTAGTTAAATGAAAAAGAAGTGTTTGTTGATCAGCTCAAAGTCTCAAACCCATTTTGATCCAGTACCAGCCCGTTAAAGAAATCTATATAATTCATAGGCTTACATTACTTGAAATCCGCATGACTCAGCAACAGGACGATTTGGGTATTTGGTTCCTTCACCACAGAAGCACATGGCTCGTGTTGTGTCACAATGTGCAGAGCAGATGGAAACAACCCATCGACCATATGGTAGCTCCTCCGTTGCTGGGTAATTGCAACTTAATTCCAGTCTTTCAGAGCATCCTTCGCCTTTTTCATAGATTTACAAATTAGATCAATAATTCTATAGAGTAGATTATTAATAAAACTAAATTAGTTTAATTAATCATACATAGCATACTATATTGTAAAGCATGTAGGTCTTCATTCTATAAAGTCTTAAAAGTTATAGTTTTTAATCTAGGCAACACAAGAGAAGCTCATGGGTTCTCTTCTCATTAAGTTATCAATATGGGACAAAATAAAGATACGAAGTTTCGAAAAACTTTGAGGGGACCTAATCCTATAATCTAATTTTTTATTTAACATAAAGTTGAAAACCTATTTGAGTGAAAAATTGTTTTTCTAATATGAACGTGTTTTGACACATTATCGCCCTGTCCTTTTACCATATTTACATTATGGGATGAGTCATTGAAATAGTACTAACCGTTGAATCCATGAAAGCAACGGCATTGGCCAAGTTCATGATTACAAACGCCTTGACTGTTACAACCATCTTTACATATCTTCCCACTGATTTCCTATAAAATGAGACAGAAAACCTAATTAACACAATACGGTATTAATTTTGAGATATATGCCAGTATAATTCTAATGTGCAATTTACTTAGCACCTCATGAACATTTATTGGACTGGCAACTGAATCACAACCAGCTAACCATCGACCAATGTCAGCCTTCCATGGGGCACCACGATAAACAACCGCATTATGCAAGTCAGCTGGAAACCGTGATTTTAAAGGCTGCTGCTGCTGTGTGTGCAATTCATTGTTATTTTCAGCATTAATCGTCGGGATACATGAGTCTTTGACTTGCTTATATCCAAAGTAATTAAAAGAAGGAACCGCAGGAAACAAGAATAATTGAACTACAGAAACCAATGCTACAATTGAAGCAATAGTTGCCAGCAGTGACCACGAGCAATTTAGCTTTTGAAGCGAGAGCATGGTCCGACAGGCTACCTAAAAATACTTCTAGATCCTTAATTTGCATGAGCCAATTTGCTTAGTTGACTTTTCAAGTAATTATCTTTCACCTATCAATCAAGCAACTTTGAGCAGGTCAAACAAAAAGAGCATATTTAGATCGAGGATCCACTTCAAAAATGTATATTATTTGAAGTAATTGGGTTCAAATGGATAAGAAATCAGGAAGTCAATTTGGAACTGAAAAGACCAACACCATGAATTTTCTCAAAATAGCAGCTTTCTTCAATCAAAATTTTAACTTGGGTAATTCTATAAACATAAAATGAATTAGGTCAAGTTCGTACAATTGAAATAAAAAGTCAAAATAAGAGAATTTGAATAATTAGTAATCTCTAGTCAGAGAAACTATACCAATCTCAAAAGTGAAAGAAAATCAACGATGGTGAAAGAAAATTATTGAATCAATTTCAAACAGAATTATCTTAATTGAACAGCACGTTCAGAATTGATGAAATGGCGACAAATATGAAGTCACCTAACCCTTTTAAGTTTCTTCCAAACCCACATGAAAAAACTCCATAATTACATAACTGTATAAATGCAAATTTATACAATAAGTGTCAAATTTATTTCACCGGATCTCAGGATAATCAAACTAGTTGCCTGAAGTTGCTTCAAATACAATTTTTTTTCAAAATTGGAAGTTGATTTGATCGAATTAATGCCTGCCCACAAATACCAGCAAGAAACAAATCGATTAACTAACCAAGTGAATGAAGAATTGAAGTTCCAAGCTAACCCAGAGAGAACGTAACGACAAGAGGGAGAGAAAGGCTGGAAGTCTGGCTGACGGAGAAGAGCTGAAGAAAACTATATAGTGGTTAAGACCGGACAAAATTACTGAGAATACCCCTCACGGTGATGGTGAGACCACAACCAAATTCATTGTGTAGGGGTATGTATGTCAAACGACACGCTACTTATAAGTTATATAAGTTATAAGCATGAACTCTTTGTAAACAAAGAGTTGACCATGCCGGTTTCCAACTACTACATTTTATAATACTAAAAGGATGCGAGATAATATTTTACAACACATATTTTTAATATTTTATAATTGTTATAGTATTTTTTTTAAATGTCTATTATTTTTTTTTTGCAAGCTAAAATATAAATCACCGAATCAATCAATTTTGCATTATTATTTTTATATTTACGCACTAACTTACTGCATCTCACAAAATACATATTGTCTAACAAAAAAGTTTGCATCAAAACGTTTAAAAAACAAAGGTATAATTATAATTTAAAAAGTTTTTAAACATGATAAATTAAAAGATATAGTTGGAATCTTAAAACATATTAAATTTTCCCGGTTTATGGATAAATTAAGTAAAGTTTTATGTAAGTAGAAAGTTATTATATAATTAATTTTTGGGGTAATATGTAAATAATGTTATAAATACTATTTTACTCTCAAAAGTGTTAGTATTTTATGCATTAAATATAGTATTTGTTCTTCATTTTATGGTATCTTAAAATGCACCTTTCATATGTTTTATATATAATAAAAATTAATCAATTGATTAAAGTATTAATTAAAAAAAGATTTATTTATTTAACAAAGAAACGTTATTGCTGGAATGTAATATTGTTGAAGCTAGGAATCTCAGGATCGGCTCTTGTAATATTGTAATATTACTTGATCTGTTTATTAACCCAGTTCTACTGTCACATTCAAGATTTTGTTAATAAGATGATGGATTGAGATGGTCATTATGTCATATAGAAAATCAAAGAGTATTCGAACACAAAGTAGTAATGAGTTGTGTGATGAGGGGTTTTTTTGGTACACAATACCTCAAATTATACTTCAAAGTGAGAACTTTCTTTCATTAGCTTTCCGGTTAAAGTTTGTTTAGTTATTTTATGTTTTAGTCTGTTTTTATTGTTATTTATGTTTTTATTGTTATTTATGTTTTATGTTGTCTTTTATGTTTTATGTTGTCTGTTTTATGTTTTACGAAATATAAAGGTTCCTAATAGGATGTATTTTAATTCTCTTCTTGTAGTTGCTAGTCTGTTGCATGATCGGATAAGGCCACTCAACACAAATATTATCTCTCAAACTTATTAAATCACACTCGAATAATGATGCAGAATCCTTTATGAGTTGATAATAATATATTAAGTAATCAAACACAAAAAATAGTTTTAAATATACTTGTATATATTACTTCTCAACTCAAAGTTTTATAAGATTCTTACAAGCATACAAACTGAGTTTACAATGAGAACTATATATACTATTATCTACAGTCAGTTATACTAAGAATACCAGCTTGTAGAGATTAATAAAGAGGCTGATGCAACCTAAACATCTTAAGTCTTTCCTACATGCTGCACAAGTGCATTAAAAAAGAAGCTTAGGAAGTTTCACACATGAAACAGAAAACATACTCTAAGTGTGAAATCTTCCGAAGCCAAGACCAATATCTTCCGAAGCCAAACATGAAGTCTTCTGAAGCCTTAGAGACAAAGTCTTCCAAAGCTTCAAGTTCATGAAGACAGATTTCTTCCGAAGACTTTTAGTAACATGCTTTATCTGATGTACTGTTCCATAAAGCTGGACCCCTTTCCGCTGCAACTCTGCAA
>BJCM01206543.1:0-12124 GCA_018326385.1 Flaveria bidentis | reverse complement strand
AAACAACTCATTAATGAAATATTAAATATTATAAACACAACCAAACATTTGTATTTCATTAAGCACCCAACAATTACAATTACATAAGCGTAAGACAATACAAAGATATTACATTAAGATCAGAAACTAGGGACACGTGTATCAACAGTTAGCTCAACTATGTCTGTCTACAGTGTGCGTTTTGGCTAACTCATAAGGGTTCATACACACAGTAAAAGTTCAGTCTACGTGACTGCTCCAATACATGCATTTTCCTAATTAATGTGTGTTATACAGCGTGCGATCTTGGCGAACCGATAAGAGTTCACACACACAGGAGGAGTCTGTCCTGGTGACCACTCCGTATGTGTGTTATGGAGCCCTTGTCGCTTAACCCTAGGCGTATTGCTTGGTGCTCTAGAGGGGAGGGTTAAGTACATGACAGGACCTAGATGGAAGTGAAAGATAATAAATGTGTGAAATGTACAAAACGAATTATGATGAAGATAATAACTATTACCTTGATGTATGTGCGACGTGTAATCACGTGCGATAATAATGAAAATGTTTTAACGAATGGAAGGTAATGAAGTGTCTTTATATAAACCAAAACTCACTCAGCAACACTGACTTTTTTTGCATTTTCCAGTTGGCAGGTGCGCGTTGCTGAGGATGGCGCGGGGCAGTTACTTGGCATTTTTGGATGGCATTCTTTTGTTTAATTTTTTTGCATTGTAATGCGAACAAATGAAATTGTGTAACGAATGTTGTATTATTTTGCAAAAGCATTTTTAATGAAAATGTTGTTTTTAATGTTTCCGCTGCAAAATTAATTTCAAATTAATGTAATTATATGTTTTATGAGTGATGATTGGCCAGCTGTAAGCGTCCCGGGAACAGGGCCTTACAAAGAATGAAGAATTATGTAAAGAATTTGAATCTGTAGTGAAAGCAGAGTTTGAGATGAGTGCAATGGGGGAGATGAAGTTCTTTCTCGGCTTACAGGTGGATCAGACACCAAAAGGAATCTTCCTGCATCAATCCAAATATGTAAGTGATATCCTTAGTTGGTTCGACATGGAGAACGCTTCTGTTGCTGGAAATCCACTTGCCACGAACCATGACGTGGCACCCGACGAAAATGGTGATTTGGTTGATGCTACCATGTACAGAGGAATGATCAGATCCCTTATGTATCTCACAACCTCTCGTCCTAATATTATGTACGCCACGTGTCTATGTTCAAGATATCAGGTCAAACCAAAAGTAAATCATCTCATTGGCGTTAAACGGATTTTTCGATATCTTCAGGGTACTCCAACACTCGGGTTGTGGTATCCTCATGATGATGACTTTGAGCTTACAGCGTATAGTGACTCGGACTATGGTGGTTGCAAGATCAATTACAAGTCAACATCTGTGGGTTGTCGGTTCTTCGATAGACGGTTAGTCACCTGGCAGTGTAAGAAGCAGATATCAGTTGTTGTGTCAACTGATGAAGCTGAATACGTTGTTGCTGCAAGTTGTTGTTCACAAATCATCTAGATTCAACAGCAAATGCGCGACTACGGTTTGCAATTTTCTAACACCCCTATTTTTGTTGATAATTCTACTGCTATTGTTGTCACCAAAAATCCGATCCAATACCCTAAAACAAAACACATCGGTATTAAATATCACTTTATACGTGACTATTTTGAAAAACAATTAATCGATGTTGTTAAAACTAATACGTATTTTCAACGTGCCGACCTCTACACAAAAGCATTTGATAAACCGAGGTTTTTATATCTTTTAGAGGTTAATGGCGTGAAAAAGAAAAGTGATGTGATTCTAGAAGAAGAAAGTGCATAGTCCAACAATTTTTTTTTGTGTTTCTTTTCATTTTATTTTATTTTACTTATTTTCCTGACTATTAAAATCCAAAAACGCAAAAAGATTTTCGGTTTTAGAACTTTAGGGGGAGAATAGTTTCATTTAGTATTTAACTAGTGCAGTATTTAATTACTTAAAAAATGAGGGAGGAGGGCAGCTTAGCTAAAAGAAATGAAATCAAATCTGTGATTCGGATTCAACGTTTATGGAAAATGATAGTACACAGGGAACAAATTGTTTGGGACTTCAAAACAATTGAAATGACTAAGATGCAAAATTCAAAGTATAAGTCTGGGAAGTCTAAGGAAAAATGATAGTAAAACTAGTCTGCTACTGAGGTAAATTCAAACTATATGATGTGCTAGTTCACTATATGATGTGTCGGTAGATTCAACACAATAGATGAGTAGACCTCATTGGTGGTTTAAATTCAAACTAAGTTGTTCAACTTGCTGTGGGTTCCCATTTTATCCTTGGTTAACACAATTAACGCATTTCCAATAAGGGGTGACGAGCAAAATAAACGCCACAAATGTGTGTGGATGACCATAAAAATGAGCAAAGCACATGGACAAATTCTAAATACAATCAAGCTAATAACTTATGTTGGTGTGTTATGTGCAAAATAAAAATAAATGCTCTAACAAGAAGATAGGTTGTGTGCCTCTCTGTTGTACGGTGGCACTGACCTGAGGATAAGCATAACCTAAATATTCTAGAATTCATTGTTGTTTGCGCCTCTCTGTCGTGCGATGGCACTAGCCTGAGGCTTGGCATCTCTTTGAAAGCTCTTATAATAGTTTCTTCTTGAAATATACCCGTAGACCACTCATAAATCTCCTGAGGAATGTTGATTACCATATAAGTGTGGGATTCACACATGCTTGTTGAAATAATTAAACCTAACTCATCACCAATGTGAGTCAAAAATCTGTGTATGGATTTAAGTGGACAGATATACTGACAATCATCATGAGCTGCAATTCTTGACAGTCAAAATCATTGTATGCATCTTATAGCTCTAATATGATTTCCTAAAATTGTTGTTGACTCTCGGTCAAAACAAGAATCTAGCATCAAAATGTTTTACTAAGATGTCCCAAATGATTCTAATATACATGTATGATTCCATAATAAATCGTTCCAGAAATGATAAAATTAACTTAAAGCTATGTTGTCCAGGAATTAAAATCTGTTAGACGTTTTCCTAAATGATTTCAACCCATCTCTAATCAAAAACACAAAAATATGTCTTGTTTTGTTTTTAATTTCAAGTTGTTTTTCTGTTTTTCTAGTTTTTTGTTAGGTAAAAGTCGGACTATACAACTAGATTTAATCTATAAATCACTCACTTAAAGTGGTCATGTCTTAGGTAACCAATCATTTTTAACTTAAAAGGATCACGTCTGAGGTGATCAAACGGTTTTAAATAAAAAGGATCACGTCTGAGGTGATCAAATGGTCTTAAATTCAAAAAAGGGTCATGTCTGAAGTGTTTATAATGTTTAATATCATAAGGCAAAAGTTTAAGTGTTCATAAGTATGAGCCAATCGCATGATTGGACCATAAGTATGAATCAATCGCACGATTGGACCATATTTATGAGCCAATAGCACGATTGGACCATAAGTATGAGTCAATCACATGATTGGACCATAAGTAGGAGCCAGTCACACGATTGGACCATAAGTATGAGCCAGTCACACGACTAGACCATGAGTATGGGGGCATCCATGAAATTGGATCACCAGAATGAACCCAGTCGCACGATTGAAGCATGCGTATGGGTCCAGTCGCTCGACTGAACATTAAATCAGTATAAATAAAGGGGTGAGTTGGTCGCATTTCTCACCACCCTTCAAAGCACTCAAACTTCTCTCATACGTAGACACTCTGCTCAAATTTTGTTTACCTAGATTACTTGCATTGTGATCTTAACCAATTTCTCATTCATCTACAGGTACGTTACAACTAAAATCAGCCAAAATTAATGTCTTAATATCAACTTTAAGAGCCGAAAATGCTAAAACCTAGAATCGAGACTACTTTTAAGAATAGACCACTTAAATGGACACACATGTTGATTTAGATGAAACTAAGTGCTATTTTGAGTCTCTGCGGTCCAAATGAATATAAACAAGAAGTGAAATGTCATGTTTTGACAAATATTCAAATCTGTGGGGTTCAACAGTGAGATATACGAATGGACGTGCTGATAAACTTCAGTCGGCAAAACTGAGCTAGACGCAAGACTCAATCGCACGAGTGAATTATGCGTGTGGGTTCAGTTGCATGACTGACTCAAAAGCATGGCTCATTGTACGACTAAGCTCAGACGCAGCCTTAATCGTACGCCTGAACTCAAACATACGACTGAACTCAGACGTATGGTTCAATCGCACGATTGAGTCAGTAGACCAAAATCATTCAAAATTTACCTGTTAAGTCTAGCAACCGATCAAATGTATATATTTCTTGTGTTGCAGCAATATGGCTGAAAGATGGATGATGAGCACCAAGCACAACATATGTGCACACGTAGGTGTTTTTCTGAGGATCAAGTACGCCGGAGACATCAATGCCGACATACTGAACAAGAGCAACATGTTCCCCCAATTCAAGTACTTGGCTCATGTTATCCTAAAGTGCCTAGTCTCCAAGCATGGAGGAGTTGATGAGATGTCCGACCAAATCCAGAATGCACACGTTGCATGTATGTTAAACCACCTGTTCAAGTGCTCTCACATGATCTTCACCTACTTGATGGAGAGGAAGAAGATGATGTTTTGGACAGAGATGGGAATAATGCTATGCAAATGGGTGGTGGTATGGATGATGAAGATGCTCAAGAAGCTAACGAGGTTATGTCACTTAATGTACAAGACGTTGATGCTTATTGGCTCCAGTGGAAGATCTCTCAGGCTTATGAGCAGCAGATTGATCCATAATAGAGCCAAAAGCTTGCTGAAGAAGTACTACATATCCTAGAAGAAGGTGATGACCGTGAAGTTGAAACTAAGCTCCTGGTGCATCTGCAGTGTGATAATTTCAGCCCGTGATAATTTCAGCCCGATCAAATATCTTTTAAGGAACTGATTGAAGATTGGGTGGGATACACGTCTGGCTCAAGCTGAAGAACCAACAGATCAAGACAAAAGTAATTATTAGATGTCTTTGTATTTAAAAACTTTTGTACTTGAATTATGTATTACATTAATGTCATTAATGATTATTTATGTCTAAATGCTTTGAGTAATGATTAATATGGGATGAGTTAAATGCTTAAATCAAACAGATGAAGCTCAACAGATAGACTAGTATGATGTCGAACCCCTTCAGCAAGTCAAGACTCAACTAACCATGAATCCTGACTTGCAAGGGATAGTCATGAGATCTGTGAGCTACACTCCAGAAGAGGGAGAGATTATACATGATCTTACGGACGAACAGCTCGCCGAAATATTCAGGCTGAATCCTAACGAGCTGGTCAAAGATGCTCCAAAAATTGATGTCGCGAGTAACGATGAGCTGAATGATGTAGATGAAATAGAGATAGAAGACGTCACTGCAGAGCACTATCCACAGTACACTGATTTGGAATAACCTGTTATCCCCAACATGGGTGACATATTTGACAGTGGTACTTTCGAGAAGTTGGATGAAGTAGAAAAAGAAAAAGAGAAAGAAGAAAGCACAGCCCAAGCTTCGTACGCACACGTTGATATCAAGAAAGCTGAATGGGTAGCTTGTTTTGTAGAGATGAAACCCAACGCACGCCGCCAAAGCAGAATGCCTACATAAAGCTCTACAAAGTCAAAAGACATTAGAAAGTGTCAGGCAAGATTATCACGTGGGCGTATTTTGAAGATTTAGATGTTTATGTTGTGAAAAGGGAGAAATGTTTATGTGTGATGATTGACCAGCTGTGAGCGTCCCGGGAACAGGGCCTTACACTACCCGATGAGTTGAGTGGAATTCACCCTACATTCCATGTATCTCATCTTAGGAAATGTCTAGCAGACAATGATGCAATTGTACCATTAGAAGACATTGAAGTCGATGAACGACCGAACTATGTAGAGCAGCCGGTGGCCATCCTTGATTGGAAGAGAAACAGTTACGTAATAAGTGGTTCCGCTAGTACGAGTACAATGGAGACACAGAAAAGGATCAGAATCTACGTGGGAGACCGAGGAGGAGATGAGGAAATTTTATCTTCAATTGTTTGATGACTGATAGGTTTCGAGGACGAAACCTAAATAAGTGGGGGAGACTTGTAACACCCCGAAAAGTCAAAACGAGTCATCGAGGATAATGGTCTTAACTAGTGGGTATTTAATAAAAGAAGGAAAGGGGTTATGTGCTAAATTAGGCTTATGGGCAAGAGCCTAAGTGATTAAGGGCCCATAATCAGCCGTTTTACCCACCTAACCAGCCACCATCTCCCTCATTTGAACCCTAGCTTCCCAAATTCGTAGAGAGAGAAAGTACATAGAGAAATTGAAGAAAACTCAAGATTTGAAGCTTCAAAGGATAAGATATTGAAGATCTAGGTGTTGGAGCATCAAACCATAAGAAAGGAGAAACAAATCCATGTAAGAATCGGCCTCTAAACCCTTTTGTAGATCAAACCCGGATTCTAGGGTTTTGGGTTTTCAAAAATTGCCAAGAATCACATAAAGGTCACATTTTTACATATAAAAACTTGTAAAAAGCTTAGATATAGCCTCATAGATGATAAACTAAGAGATTGAACGTAAAAAGTTCTGATTTTGGGTTAAAAACGGGCTGGTTCGTAATTTTTATACGATCTGCGAATCTGTCTGTGCATCCAACGAATTTTCATATTGAAGTTGCGAAACTGTGGGTTTTCTATTTCGCAGATAATTCGCAGCTATATAATTACAACGAAACTGGCATGCGAAACTGGCAGCGAAATTGGCAGCGAAACTACTTTTCTGGCAGCGAAGTTAGCAGCGAAGTTAGGCAGAAATTAACCCCTTTAAGTGTTAACTTATCTGCAGGCTATGTAGTGTGATCCTAGCCTAGAAAGCTTAGTTTAGAGGTTACTCACAGTATCCAGGTATGTTCTAGATCCCCTTACTTATAAGAGGTTTAAACAGGAAGATCGATTTTTCTATAAAGAAATGCGTTATACAAATGTTTAAAAATAAAAAATTTTCACGCTGACCTGGCAGCTCGACACCAACCAGGGGCTGCTGCCCCCGAACCCCTGCTATTCCGCGGAGGGTCGGTTATGTTTTATGATGACTAGTACTTGACATGTTATGTACTTATTAAGTTAAGTATCTTGTATTAAAATGGAAGATGATATTAATGAAAAGTGAAACTTAATGAATATTACCCTAGGCCCGTATGATGATGAAAAGTCTTGCAAGCATTATGATGGACTTCACTCATGTGAGTTCGATGTATGATGATGGATCCGTATTCATGAGCGGGCTATGTGCCTTGCCGTGTGGATCAACTGTCGGGGGTTAGCTACCGTTTTCATGTGTACCGACAGGGATCGACATTTATTGTCAATCGACATTTATTGTCGATCAACATGGAGCTCTTGCTTTGTGCAATCTCGTTTATGATGAAGTGAAAGATAATGAAAGAATGAAAGATAATGAACATGCAAATTATGATACAAGAAATGTTAGGTATTATGATGTATGCGTCGTCATTATATGAAGGATAAAGTTTATATTTTTATAGTAACTAAAACTAAAACTCACTCGACAAAGCTAACTTTTATACATAATAGTTAGCAGGTAAATTGATGACGCTGAGAATGGCACCTAGAGGCTACTTGGAGAGCTATGGGTGACATTCCTGTTTGTAAAATCTTTTATTGTAATTCAAGAAAAAATATTATGTTTTATTTACAAACAAAAGACAAATGTATAAGTACAATATGATTTCTAAGTTTTAAATGAATGTCTAATTGTTTCCGCTGCGTTGTTTTGTTATTAAAATGATTTTATGTTATGATTAACCAACTGTGAGGCTTCCCGAAAACGATTCCTTACATTAATATTAAACTATTTGAACATCGTTAGATCATGAGGATATCTCAATATACAAAACTAGAGATTCAACATGATATATGGATTTATTGAGAAAAACTTGCAAATATACAATTCGTTGGGGCTGCTCAAGAGATGTTACATTAAAGAATGATGATTATATCTTGCCCTTGTGATGTGTATATTTAGAAAACCATGCAAATAGTACTAGAATTTTAATTTAGTGGTGTTCAAACTTCAATATATATCTATCAACTATGGACTCTTTAGTTATCATTACCACCATACAAATGAAAAAAGAAGACCACCGTAAACTTTTAGTTTATTATTAACTTGAAGTTTGCTTCAAGCCTTCAAAAACGTTAAGCAGCCTTTGGTCCATACGCTTTTCTCCAAGTTTTTCTTGCCCAAAACCCACTTCAAGCGTGTATGATCATGATACAAGTAATGTTATCCAGGATTGTAAGCATCTTTACCTGGAAAAAGAATTCCCATCAGCAAAAATATAACATGGGTCACTGCTCCTAATATCAACACACTGTATCAAAATAGTTATTGTCAATTTTAATTTCATTAAAATAGTTAATGTCAATTTAGATTTCATTTCACTTATAACGAATATTAGAGATATGTATATAGTATTAAAAGGTCCAGACTGATAATATGAAGTCGTATGAAAATTCTATAAAAGCTTTAGAAAAGATCCATCCGTGTCTTGCGAATATACTCTCTATAAAAGCTTTAGATAAGATCCATCCATGTCATGCGAATATACTCATTACGGTAAAACTTTAAAAGGTCATTTGGTTCAGGATTCTTTTAGAAGTTAGTTATTGGTTCTGTTCGGTACAACCAAATTGGGTCTTCTTTATTTTGAGAATTTAAATAAACCCAAGTATGAACACACTTCCGATTCTAATCTAAAATCAACAAGACCAATTCATTCGGGTTCTTTTTGTTTTAGTCCAGTCTAGTTTTAACCTCACACACAAAGGGGTTGATGCAGTGGTAAGCACCTAATTCCGTTAGTTTTTTATCATAAAATCTTGAAGGTTATGTGCTCAGTGCAAGTTGTGATTTGCATGATTTCATTGGTTAGCAATGTATTGGCAAGTCACGTGAGTTTTCCTGATGGGTTCACATGGTTATCAAACAAAAGATGTTGACGCCCTTTATTGTTTTAGGAAACCATACACGGTCCTTTTGAAACATATAGCATGTTAAACTTGGCTGAAAGTCGTCCAAAATGGTTATAAGCAAAAGTATTAGGAGTTGTATCAAATGGGTTGAAACTATTCAAAGCCTATTCAAAAAGATTAATTATTTCAAAATTAGAAATGAAATGAAACAGTAGAAAATCAAATAGGAGTAGCTATCTGTATGTATGGTCTCATGATAGCTGTTAAGAATGATTGCTATGCTTATACAATAACTAACTTGATGAAAATCACAATTAACTAAGCTCAACTAACCTTTAACCAATTAAAGCAAAGGCTAACTTCAGTTAGCCCATCACCGACTTATTCGAGTTGAATTTGGGAGAGGCTCAATGGCGGCTAATGGGTTTACTTGATATGAGAATGCAAGTTGACACAAGTCAACAGCAACTTTCTTCACAAACAGAGCCTGCCTTTTGAGAATACTGCAGTAACAAACATAAATTTATCACATAGCGTTACATGCTCAATGGTGTTGATTTATGAATTACAAACATTAATATGTTTTTGAATAAAGGAGCACAAACAATCCAAACTGATGAAAAGTGGCAGTTTGAAGTTATTGGTATATTATCAATTTATCCTTTTAAATCATATTGGAAACACAAATTTAAAAGCCTTCTGCTGCCGTATCGAAATTGTCTCTATCATTCCACTTATCAAAGACATACATGCAGAGTGTTTTGTGTACAAATAATTTTTTTTGACAGAGGTATTAAAAGATTTTCTTTTCTGTAAAACAAGTGTTTGAGTCAACCTACTCTGACACATTTCTACCAATACCAGAAATGACCTAGTTTGACTCTTTCCTCAAACCCCATATTTATACGACCTATTTTGACTCGTTATAGGACCCTCGCATTTTGGCATCTATAAAGCCAACCATTGAAATTTATGTTTCTAGTCAGTAGCTATATGAGGCACGTTTGAGAAAGCAAATACTTATACCTTGTTGTTGTATATTTCTTCCTCCGTATATAATAAAACACGAGAAGCAATAAAGCTGTCAGCAATATGTTTCCATTTGACACAGCAAATCGAACACTGCCAAACTTTAAGTTAATGGTGCGGAACCACCAAATGGTGGAAACATGTTGACCAGAATATCTTAAAATTGCTTGTTTTGCAGCATCATCCCCATTAGCTTGTTTTCCTACTTCTGTTCTGAGAGAAACATGAGAGTTCACATTCTCATCTGTTAGCAATGTGGATGTGGACACTTGAGGTCCTGTAATCATGGAAGAGTGTATGGACTGTAAACGCCTTAAAAGTTCCTACAATGGGTACCAAAACAGAACAAGCTATAATCAATAAAGCTTTTGTGAAACACTTAACTGGTACAAATAAACAAATAATGGTGCAAGATAACCTATTGATATTACATATATATAATACAATACCTGTCGTATATGCTCAGGTAATGCAGCTTTTTTGACCCAAGAAATGGCTAGATCTGCACCTCTTAAAGTCCCTGTGAGAAGTGATATGTATGCCTCAACAATTTGTAGGTATGTATCAACTCCTAGCATGCGTCGATTGCAACATTCTTCCATGTATGATGTATTTGTTTCTAGACTTTTTAGAACATAATATTGTTCATTAACATATTTCCAATTGCTCAAAAACTCTTCAAGAATTTTTTGAGCACCAGAAGGGTCTTCTTGCATCTGTAAGCAAGCCCTGAAAAAGCATGTATCCTTTTAATACACTCTTGAAAGAAATTGATGAACTTCAAAAACATTATTAAGAGAACTAACACCACGTAGATGCATAAATTGACGGAAATCGCTAATCGTAACAAGTTGTTAACATCATCGTCACAGGTATGATTGGAAAAATGGGTGGGTCTGGGCATCTGGCGGGTTGTGCATACAAGCATTTTTGGGATCTGTTTAAAAGATTTAGGTCAGGTATTTTGGGACCAGATGAAAAAGGTCCGCTTATTCCTTTCTATAGCCACATGAGATGAAGAATAAGCAGAGAATTGAAAGAAGATGTGTACATGTCTCAATCTGAAGGGTTTGAGAAACCAGGTAAGGAACACCTCATGTGCAATCTTGTCAAAGCCTTGTATGGCCTAAAACAAGCACCAAGATCATGGAATTCAAAGTTAGACATAACACTAAAGCAGCTGGGTTTTGACCAATGTCCAATAGAACATTGTGTACAAAAAGAACTCTAAACCAGGGCGATTGATAGCAGGAGTCTATGTTGATGATTTAATCATCACTTGACCCTGCAAAGAAGACATCAGCAGGTCCAAAAAGCAAATGAAAAACAACTTCAAAATGAGTGACATGGGACAGTTGAAACAGTACTTCGGAATAGAGGTGAATCAAGATGAGACGGGAATTAGCTTGAAACAAACCGGGTACCCATAAAGATAATTAAAGATGCAACCATGTGGGAGTGCAACCACGCGAAATTTCCCATGAATGACGAATTGAACATGGAAAGGAAGAAGATCAAGAATTTGTTAATGCAACAAGGTAAAGTTATATGGTGCCTTAGGTGCTTGACCCATACTCTACCTTATGGTAACTATGTGCTAGGCGAAACCAGCAGGTTCATGAAATCCCCAAAAACCACACTTACAAGTCATAAAGCAGGTGTAGCAATATGTGAAGGGCATACTCGACTTTGGGATTCAGTATCATCGAAGTAAAGAAGCAAAACTGGTCGGCTATTGCAACAGTTCGCATGCCACTGATCAGGTCGATAGCAGTACTATGGGTATGATCTATAACACACAGATGACAGCGTTCTCATTATTTAACTTAGTTCAGTTAGCATCCTTTTCAGCCAAATTTCCTTCACATATTACATGGCACATGGCCCAACACACTGCCTCTCCATTACCATAAGCAGCAACCGCCTACTTCTAGGGCTATAAAAGAGCCAAGCCAGGGTGGGCTCGGGCTCGGCTCATTTTAAAACCAAGCCGAGCCTGCTCGGCTCGTTTATTTTAACGAGCTCAAAATATAAGCTTGGGCTTGCAACTTATTTATTATTATTAT
>BJCM01206542.1:0-16602 GCA_018326385.1 Flaveria bidentis | reverse complement strand
GTCGCGAACTTCACCTTCTGGTCCTCGCGACACTCACTGATTTCCAAAACTACTTCCATCTCCCTCACCTAACGGTGAGCGGCAGCAGCATTGCCATTGCCATCGAAGGTCGGGGGCTTACACCTTTGGAACGCCCCATAACTGCATCCTCCAGTTGCTACCCCCACTACATCATCCTCCTCTTCATCAGACAACACAGCCTCAGGCTCTGGTTGTTCCTCCTCCTATCTCCTTCCCTTGCCTGTTGATCCCTTTCTATTTTCCTTCTCCTTCCTCTCCTCGCTTCTCACAGCCCTGATGACTTCAGTCACTACAGACGGTAAGACTGTCTGCATGACCTAGTGTACCTTATCAGCAATCGCCTCCCTAGTTGAGGCATTCAAGCTAGAATTCTCGTTCTCTTAGCTCCAGCCATGGACCTCAGGGTTCTCATGGGTCATCTCAGGAGTCTTAGCACTTCTCCTGGTCACACGTGGACGGCCTCTACCTCTAGGAGCCTTGGAAGATTTCTGTCCCGCCATCTTCTAACACACTATAAAATTCAAACACTAACTCGGTCATTCAAGGTAATAACTCAGTTTATGTCAAGTATAGTAAGTCTCTAATTACAGTGGCCAATTGTGATTAGCCACTTACTTTACTCTTCATACTCCAAGCATTTCCTATCCTGACTTAATCAGTATCTAAATCTACTAATAGCACGTAAATCAAATAGCATGCACACATAATACCGGTTAACATTAAGAAAAGACATATCTAATGGCACGTAGCTACTCGGGCTGACATCCTTCCATTTGTCCCATTTTCAGTTTAAATTTAGGTTTTAAAAATTTTATTTAACCCAATTCTCTTAAACTTTGCTCTGATACCAACTTGTAAGGCCCCGTTCTCGGACACCTCACAGTTGGTCATTCAAGCATTAAATGCCTTAAAACATTATAGATTTACAACTTAAGCAGCGGAATCATTTTAACAAAAACCATTCATTTCATTAAAAGACTGTTCTTAAGCAATACACAATTGTTTAATCGATTACAAAATAAATGTTTAATTGCATTACAAAACAACAACAATAAGAAACACGAATGGATGTTAGTCTTTCCCTTCCGAGTAGCTTCACCCTCGTGCCATCCTCAGCAATAATTACCTGCCAACTGAAAATATATAAAAGTCAGTGTTGCTGAGTGAGTTCTAGTTTTTAAAAGTAATAAAATACTTTCTGTATGTTGTATATGAAAATACTCTTTCTGTGAAATACAACTCTTTACTGTATATGCAAGCACGAATTAACTATATGAACAGATACTGTTCGTTCCCTTTACTGTATGCCTTGTATGTTCTGTAATCTTTTATCTTTATCTTTCACTTTCTGTATGGACCAACGAGCAATACCCTAAAATGTATGCGCGGTGAAAACTGGTGATGGGCCATCTATATCCCTCAAGAGGGTTTTGTTTATTGTATACAAGGCCGACCCAAACACCTAGGGTATGCTAGAGAGGTCCTGCCAATCTCAATGACTGGCCCTATGTGCATAATAGGGTAGCTAACCCGCAACACAGTTGAGCTAACGACAACACGGTCGTGTACCTCCTGTAAGCTTGCAAGACTTGTTAACATTTTATTAATGTTCCTCTTCTTTTCTTTACTGCTCTTTCTCTTTATTATTACAATATACTTTACGATACGATAATAAACATACCACGTAAAGTCACACACTATAAGTAATAATAATAATAGCAATAATAATAATAAGGAACATTTTTAGACAATCATAATCATGCATGAAACCCATCATTAATAAGCCCTAGTCAAACCTCGGTCAAAACCCTAAGAGCACAAACTCCCAAGAATTCTGTAATAAATTCTAAGTGTTGGGCGCTGAGACACTATTTGGGTGCATGAGCCCTGTTTGGGCGTTTCATTACTATATAGGCGCATCAGTCAACACTTAACTGCTTTAACTCTTAGGCGCATGGGTTATTTCGAACCCATTCATCATACCTATCTGTTCTAAGCTAACCAAGGTTATTCTAAACATGAACAACTTATAAGCATTCAAGAATTATCACCCAAACATGCATAATACATACGGTATACATACATAAACATTTGAAAATCGTTTTAATACATTTTCAGCCCCAAAGAGAGTTTAAAACAAGTAAAAACCGGGGTCTAGAACTCACCTGGTGCAACTTGGGTGTTTCTTCCTTCTAACCCGCTTACAAATGAGTTTAAACACCTAAAAACACACTAACACACAAATACACAGACACACACACAAGCATATAAGCACATAAGCATGTAACCGAGATAAAACCCGTCATAAACACTTAAAAACCATGAATTCTTACCTTGAATTCAATCTTCTTCTTCTTTTCTTTAACCGAGAGTTTCTCTGCTCTTTTTCTCTAAAACCGAAGAAAGTAGTGATGGGAAGTGAGGGTGGGCGGCTATGCCCACCTTTACACCAACTTTTTGTGTACTTTTGTCCTTTTTACATCTTTAACCCCTCAACTTGGGTTCATTGACATTTTCTTTCTTTATTCTTCAACTCTTATTCTTTCTTTTCTTTTTAAGAAATAACCGGGTGTTACAAAATATCTACTTTTAGCGCTAGAAAAACAAAACCCAAAATAATAATGAAGACTTTTTTGTTTTAGATATGTCACTTTAAGATCTGACCGACGAGAACTGAGATGGTGGTGATGATGGTTATAAATCAGATAGGAAGGTTTTAAAGGGTTCTGTAGGGTGGTCGGTTTCATGTTCTTTCAATGGGGGTGTCCGTTGATTTCATGCAAGTGGAGACTGTGTAGAAGTGTTGGTGGTGGTCGACGGGAAGAAGGTCTTACGATGCAATAGTGGTAATGATTGTGATGAGAGATGAAGATGTTGATTGTGTGATGGAGATAGGGTGGAGGTTGTCGGGATAGTAAAGGTGGAGCTTAACAGCCTTAATCGGTGATGGTGGTGACCTTTAGTGGTGGTGACTTTTGGTGGAGGTGGTGATTGTGAGCGATGGTTGTGGTAGTGACCTGTGGTGGCGGTAATTGTGAGTCATGGTGGTTCCGGTGGTGGTGGAGATGGATGATGGTGGTTGAGATGGGTGACTGACGAAGAAGAAGATGAAGTGGGGTGGGGTGGGTTGGTTTTATTTAAAGTATGAGTCTTTTTATTTATTATTTAAGGGTATTTTGGTAATCTTACATTGATTTAACTGAGAAATTTGACCTCTGTTAGCGTCGGGGACTACCGGTGTGCATACCATGCAAAAAACAGGTCCGCATCTGTGATTTACTAAAAGTAAGTATTAAAGTTGCAATACGTACATACCCTGGGGACTGTCCGTATAATTTACTCTAGATTTTTATATATAACATATTACTAAGTACTTAAGTTCTTTTACGAGCAATAATGATGCATATAAAAGACAATGAGGAATTACAAGAAATAAGATATAATGGTGAGCGGAAAACACAATGATAAGCAAAAAAACATATTGAGTTGTAAACACACAAATTATAAGACCTACAACTAAAATTCTAAAACCTAAATCCTGAATACAAAAATCATAGTTTTTGATAAGTCGGTTCTAACGCTTTTAAAATGAGTTTAATTGGTTCGTTTGACTATTTTATCAATGATAGAAAAATAATTTTAAAGATTTTTATAAAAAAAAACATTTTTATTTGAACCCTACTCTTCCTGCAATGCTTCCAACAAAAACTGAGGTGAAAATTTTTATAAGAATGATTTTGTATTTAGAGTTAAGTTGCTAAAAGATATTATATCCTTCGAGATGTTTGAAAGATGTTACATGTAACATCTTTGAAAGGTAAGTTACTTGCTATAAAGAGGTTTAGTTTACATATCCAAAGTTGTTAATGTCTAATGACCATCAATATTAACCATAGTTCTTATGTACATCCTTAAAATCATTATCTTAATTTTTTTTGGTGTGTGCATGTAAATATGTAATGCACTTAAGTTCTTATTAGATATTTTAAAATTTTATTATATATTTTAGTGTAATTAAATTAACTATGTGATCAATGTAATTAGTGTAATTATAATATATTCATCAATATAGTCTAAATATACAAAGTGCATGCTAGTTTAAGTTTACTATTATTCCAATATTAGAACCTCATTAGTTCTTAAAAATAAAACGCCTAAGGGGCTCCTAGGAAAACACTCTCTTGGGAGATGTCTGAGGGTGGCGCCCTTATTGTTGGAATTCAAATGGCAGAGTTTTTGCTAGGATGGGGCTGTGAAATTTTATTTTTTGATTGAAATTTCTTGGGTAACGATGCATAAAAATTGGTTTTCTTTAACATTCATTTGTAAATTCGAAAAAAATATGTTCCAATTTTAATATAATTTTGAATTTGAAAAGTATAAAAGACAGTTTTTGAGGCATTCATACCTTGCCCTACAACAGAAATTCATCTTCGATATTGGTCATTTTTCTTTGGTTCAAAATTCACTCAAACTCCACACTTTGAACTTGAATACGGACTTTTGTTTGATTGAACATTTAGATTGACCTCCAAATAATTACAATCTAAAAACGATTTTATGACTCTCATTTGTTCCAAAGTTATTGATAATCTAAGTAATATTTCTCTATAGTTGTCTCTCAACAAAAGTCTACACACATGCTATGATCAAGTCCATGTTTTATTTCAGTTTGAAATTCCAACCTTCAACACTTAACTAATCTGTTAGAAAACATAAAAGTTGTTTAAACAATAAACTGCTTCTGTTATAAACATTTGAACATTAAAATTTTATTTGAACACATTTATTTATAAAATTTTAATTACATCTAACTTAAATAGTAAATTCGAACAATTACATTTTTTTTGAAAACAATAAAGTTGTGTTTTCAACAAATAGTTTTCTCAAAAGCTAATATATAAATTGTTTCACGGCAAATTACCTATTTCTCGAGGAGTGTACTGTTTTATTTTTACATTTTAAGTTATAATATATAATGCTGAACACTTATTTAAAATTTGTGCTAAAGCATTAGGCTCTAAAACCATTTTACAGAATTAAACCGTATCTAGCAAGTTTCATTAGAATAAAATTAACATTGGTGTAAAACTTCCAAAACCAGCATCTTGAAATCATTTGTCTTGTAACACGAATATGGAGTTTAAGATTCTACCAGCCGTAACGTATGATCAAAATCTAATTCATACTTTTGTTCAACACACTATTTCCAACAATTTAATAAAGAATTAATTTATTACGAAAACTATTAACCCAAAATTATTTTAAAGAAAGTTCTTTCAAGAAGTACTGTACGAAAACTGCTCTACTCTTCTTTACAAAATAAATATTCCTTTTCATTGTTAGAAAAAATATAGCGCGTTTACAAAAGATATAACAATAAATGTGAAATATATTAAACAAATATAAAAGATTCCAATATTGTCAACTGTATTCAGCTGCAAAAATTGAAAACGTTAGAGTACGTTAGTTGAGGCCATTCGTTTGACACACTTCACTTCACACACCTTTCACAACCCCACAAAATCATCCTAGATGCAACTGTATAAAAAATAGTTATAGATAGTGGTAGATCTAGAATTTTTTTTACGGGGAGCGGAAATTATAAGTGTTATTTGACTACTGTAATATAATATATATTTTATCAGTCCGGTTTGAGTCAGATGAGTCGGGTTTTTCACTGACGTAAAAAATCATTAAAATGGTTTCCAAACTCGTGAATTTACGTATATGTATAACATAACAAAAATTTTATCAAGGCAATTATACTCGTGAAAATTGTGATATTTGATATATGAAACAATTATACTTATAAAATTGTTGTTATGTTTAACATGTTTGAGATATATTATTATCAAATATACTTATCTTGATATAATTTTTTCTTACTACTAATTACATGATTATTTGAGAGTGAAATTTCAAAAATCCATTTGATTACAGACCCGTTAATGAAAAAATGTGATTTAGCTGGCTTGTTGGAAAATCATGAGGCTCCATTATAGTTTCTCTCTAAACAATGTATATGTGATGATTTTGCTATTTCTTTACTTTCAAGAATTTTAAGAGGGGCAACAAAATATTGTGGGGGGACGGTCAAGAATACGTATATATAACACTAGAAAAATAAATTTTAGGGTGGGCGGCTGGCCCCCATCCCTTGGATGTAGGTCCGCCAATGGTTATAGAGGATGAACTTACAGACCCTAGATAAGACTTGGATAAAAGAATTTTTATTTTATGTTTTTACTATAATAAAATTCTAACTAGCTATGACACGTGTTAACATTATATTTTTCCTTATCAAATTTTATCGCTCCTCTCTCATATTAAATAATCATATTAATTATTAATCATATTATTTAATTATTTTTAAAATAAAATAGTTTTTTTTAAATATAAGAAAGATAACTTTTATTAATTTTATTTCTAAAGAACCAAATTTTATAAAATAAGATTTTTTTTAAAACATCAAACATTTTTAATAATATTAAATATCTTAAAATTAATTTGTCTTTTATAAAAGTAATAACTTTATAAACAAAAAATAATTACAATTGATAGTTGTAATAAGAAGGTCTTTCAAATGACACTTTTCTAAACCATTATTTTGAAACAAAAATTTTATTCTATTTATAATAAGGAAGATTACAATTTATTCTAAAGCATCTTTTTATAATTAATTAATTTTTATTATATTTATAATTATTTTTATTAAACCATGTAATGCACGAGTTTACTAAATCTAGTGCTCCAATATAAGAATAACTAAGGAATATATGTGTAAGTATCACATTTCTTTTCACCAAAAAATTTTCCGCTTTTCTCTTCTATTTAATAATTACTAATAAATTATCAAATTTGGTTATAAAATAAAAATACTTTTTTAATAAATTAAGAAAGAACACCTTATATTAAAGTTATTTATAAAGAATTTTTTTATAAAATAAGGAATTTTTTTAAAACATAAAAGAATTAAAAATAGAAAATATTTTAAAATTGGTTTTTTGAAAGGTAAAAGATTTATAAATAAAACATAATTGAAATTAGGAGTTATAATAATGAAATTTTGTTAAAACGGTTTGTTTTGAAAGAAATGTTTATTTTTTAAACAAAGAAATTTAAAAAGTTGATATTTTTGTTTTATTACTTATAGTAATTACGCATGTAATTTCAATTATATATTATCTTAAAATATAATATTATAATTAATAATTTTTTATATTTTTTATTAAACTCATATAATACATAGGTTACTAAAGCTAGTAACGTATAAATTAGTAACAAGCAAGACACCTTAGTCTTTTAGCAAGTAACACTATTTTGAGAGTACTTGAATTTATATTTGAACCGTATATCTTGGTAACTCGTCTAATCAATATCACTCGTACGTTATAAGTATGTAGAATAAATCAACAAGTATGTGATATAGTTATATCTAAAGGAAATGATCATGGTTTTTAATTGCAAATCATTTGGACAATTTCAATGCTTTATAATGGTCAAAGAATTTGGTATTTTTGCCAATGCAACACTTACAAAAGCTTATTACTTTTTGAAAAATATAACAACTAAGCTAAGTTCCGGTCGCTATTTAAGCCCGAGGGTTTTAATTTGACATTTGTGTCTACTGGTCAGCAACATGCATAGTCTCGAAGATCTTAGATCATTTGAATCAAAATGTTCACTGTGTGCGTATGCATATGAGTTGGAGTAAAAATAATTAGATAAACAAAGCATTGGCTCATTCCTTATCAATTACACTATGGTTTGTTCGCTAAATTTTACTTATTTTTTTGTTTCAAGTCACGTATTAAACTCAATGATTTATGTATTGGTATCTTATTTATTTTAATTGTATTTTGGGCATATCTTAACTGGTTGCGAAGCTCTTAATACAAGAAGAATGCAAATTCACAAATTATTAATTATATAAATCATATATAAGTATAACTTTTGTGTCTAAATTCAGTAAAAATCATGTTTTCGTCTATGCTTTTGACAGATAATACTTATTCAATGGTACCACACTTGCCACCACGAGCTTAACCTTTTGATATAGAAGGATATGCACATTAATACATAAAAAATACACATTTCAATAATGAAGGTTAAAATCAATATCAAAAGCATCAATACAACGATATTTCTATGTATTAGGTTACATCACCACTATAAAGAAATATAGACATGTCACTCCAAACAAAATATCGTATTTTGAAAAATTGGGCTCATGATCAAGAAAGAAGTATGATGCGCTTTATAAAAACATGCTATACAACTCCAAGGAACCTAGTTTGGTATCTGAAACCAGGTATATATGTAAACATTAGCAACTTAGTTTTAACCGACTTTATGACGTGTATAATTGTCTCATTACAGTCACTTAATTCTAACCATGTGTGAATACTTCTAAACATTGAAACAATGCTAAAACTTGAGTGATTGAAACAATGCTAAAACTTGAGTGATTTTTAAAGTCATAATGTTTGGTGTCCTTTGTTGAATGAGAAATAAAGTTGATTAATATGATATATACACAAAAGGCCGGCTCTATGGTGTAAGTTGTGACGTAATGAACTCGTTATCTCCAAAAATAAGAGCCTCCATTTATAAAAAACATTATATTAGGTTTTGGTATTATATGAATCAATGAAATTTTGATGCGGAAATAATATTTGATAGTTGAGTTTCAATTAAATTTTGATGATTTGATAGGTTATTAAAGAAACACATTTACACAATTTACAAAATAAACGACCATTCCTAAGTTCCTTCTTCTCTAATTCATTAGATCGACTTTATCTATCATTTTTTTATTAAAATAAATCAACTATCAAGGAGTTAAGTTGGTATACTAATTTTTTTATTTATTGCTTTTATTTAAAGAAATTTAATTAGGTTGTCTTTGTTTAGATTGTAATTTTCAAATGGCAACATTTTTTATGATTTGATTGGGGCCCCAAAAATCATTGAGCCGGCTCTGCCCATACATGCATACGTACCTATACATACATACCTATACACACACACGCGCGCGCACGCGCGCGCGGACACACGCACACGCAAACACACACACACACAGACGCACACGCAAACACACACACACACAGACGCACACAAACGCACACAGACGCACGCGCGCGCACACACACATACATATATACATACTTTCTTTATTTCAACTGTACATACTACTTGTTCAATTTTTTATTTTCACTTTGTTTGAATGTATACATTATCCTGAGCTTGTAATACTTGCACTAATGTGTTTTTATATCTTCTTTTGCTATTAAATGTATACTACATATGAATGCCCCTCGTTGGTGATGTGTGTGTTGGAGTTTGGAAAACACACATTAGTTGTAGTTTCTTCTGTAAACACACTGATCATTGTAATAATTGTTGGTATTGTACGTTTTAACTTATCACTCATTGTAGGATCTTAGTCTCACAAGTAATATCCTGATGATAATAGACCCGTTATAAATGCTATTAGTAAGTGCTTTTATTTCCATCTAAAATTCTTTTTGACTCTCTTTGATACTTGCAATTCTACTATTTCTTAATTAACATGATAATGAGATAGACATTAAACCTCAAATTATGTATAAGAAGGGACAAGGAGAGTCTAATCATGCTAAATGTATTGTTGTTTAAGGATGGGAGTTTCTTTTGTAAAGTAGGTAGAAAGTCTCAAATAGGATCTCCAAGTCTCCATCCAGTTAAATCTTTCTATCACTAGAAAATTAGATTTAAAAGTCAAATCAAACAGTGACAACGTGATACTCATGTCATATGCTAACATAAAAAAATGAACCATGGTGAACATGTCAACATAGACTTGTGCTGGAGTGTTTTTATCATAGACCCTTCACCACTTTTTATTTTGAAAATTATTGTACGCAGGTTCGTTTTCGAGAGTGATCAAAATTTTTTTGGGTCTTGTATGAGTAGAAAAAATGAACCCGTATAATATACAGTCAATAATCTATAAAAAATCTATAATATGACAGTAACTATTTTACCAATAAACAAAGGTGTTTTAGCAAAATAATATAATTTACTTAAGCGAATCGTGAGAGTGCCCTAACATTTTTTAAATGAGTTTAGATAAAATAAATAATAGTGAAATAAACTAATTAAAATGTTAATGAGCCCTAGATCTCAATGGGTCAGAATAATTAAACTGTTATTGGGTTTATTAATAACCTATAATTTTTTAAAAGTTTATATATACATACATATATAATATATAGTTTTTCTAAAAATTGCGGGCCCCTAAGGAGATTGGGCTTTGGACGGTTGCTCACCCAGCCCCCCTGAAGGCCGCCCATGATGGTATGAATAGGTTCCATTATATGTGACAGTTTGAACCTACAGGTGGGTACATTTAGTTATATTCAAGGATCAAACACAAACATAAAAAAATATAGTTTAAATGAAAGTAGCCGAAAAAGCTCAAATCTCAAAGTATGAATATTTCCATCAAATCTCAAAGTATGAATATTTCCATCAACCAGCGCGGTTTCAAGTTAGTATTATGCGAGAATAGCAAGAATATATGGCGAAAAGAATAGTGACAACAATAACATTATTCAAGACTTCAAACCCGAGAGACTTCATAGTTAACAAAAACATAGTTCTTAAATTGAAAACTTCAATATCGCGGAAAGAGAACTTTGTTTCATAATTCATTACCTCATAAAATTCAAATGAAATATCTATTATTATTATAAATTTGTCTAATGAAAATATTTCAGTTCTTCTATACAAGGATAGCCCTTGGTCACATGTTAGATAGAGGAGATTGTTGCTTTAAATTAAAGGTACCTGCTTAAACTGATATGTAGGGTAAATATAAGATATAATGAGTGAATTTTAGTTTCATTTAAAGCCAACTAGTTGCTTTCCGGCCCGCGCTTCGCGGCGGGGTTTGACCGAGTTCAATATAAATCCATGAGGATGTCGGTTAGGTAACATCACCAAAGCCCAGATATGTCATCGCAGTCATAAAGATACAATTTCCATAGGTGACAATGTTCATCATGTGTAGTTACGGTTGCACACCAAGAAGGAATGCCAAGCCACAATAACCGACTCAATGTTTACGTTCAAACCACAAAATGCATCAGACAAACTTATGTTCATCATCATTGATGCATGGTCTTTGAAAGATAATCGATACAACAAAATCAGAAAACACAAAATGTTCACCACCACCACCGAGACCTTCAACTGTCATAGCCCTTTAGATATGAAAACCTCAAAGGGTGTCGGACAGAAATCGTGGCTGCTACCAGAGAAAAGAACATCGCCGGTGCCATAGAAGAGCGCTCCACCGCGAATATCAACCATCATCGGGAGGTATGTATCTCAGTAGCAGCAGCGACAAACCTTTCCACCGTAAGCCTTGAAAACCCTAAAGGCCTAACACCACCATACACACCTGCAATAGAGACATGCGGTAGACCAAACGTAGCCAACGATGAGAACCGCAGACGGTAAGGAAATCACCGGAGTGACAATGGCGGTGAGCAGGTTTTTCTCTCCAAAAATATTCCGAGTGGAGGCTTTTATAAGGGTGCAAACACGGGGAACAAATATACAAACCCATAAACAATCGGTGGTTAATACCAAAAGAAAAAACTACAGTGGCCAAATTAGAAACATACAAAAACAGCCTATTCCTTTAACTTGCTTTTTCAGTACTATGTAATAACTAGAAACCTTTAATACATTCAACTATAACAAAATATTCCAAATACAAGTTGCATAACTATCAAATTTTGTAGATGCGAGTGGCACACATGATTTCACATCTTGTAAAAATGTCTAGTAAATTTACTTGTAATATTGACTAGTAAGCATATATGTATAACTTCGTACTAGTATTATCAATCATAGCTAATAAGGCACTATGATTCCAACCCTAGGTAATACTATATATTGTCTGATTTAAAAATACTTTGTGGTGCCTAGCATAAAGACACGAGTATGTGATGTGTATCATAAAATAGAACTCTACGGTGCATATCACAAGACAAGATTTTGATATGTATGCCACACTAAAAATATTATAAAAATAGTACATTTTACGCCCATCTCAAAGATAGAAGTTTTTGAAAGACATGCAAGCTTCAAATAGATATTGATCGGGTGTTATTGGTTTAGTGTTAAACATAGTTAATTTCGTGTCTTTTATACTTATGAACTAAAATGAGGTTATTTTGAGACGTCTTTATTGTTATAGGTGTTTAGAGCTTAAAGATCATAATTTGGACATTTTAATATCTGAATGGATGGTTAGTGGAAGCATGGAAGCTTTTGGAAGTGAAACCAAAGCCACTAGTAATAAAAAGGCCAAAAAGAACATTACAGTGTATGGTACTCCACTACCAGCACATAGTATTCTTACACCTACACACTATCAGCATATTACGAACAACCAGATGAACCAACACACTATGCTCCGATACTAGCGCACTAACCAGCGCCCTACCCAACACTACACTAGCCTTTAATAGCCTCTTAGGGTTTTTAGCACTATTTAAAGATAATTCTAGGGTTTCGAATTTATTTTTGATACTTGCGAATGCTAGACATTTGGAAATGATTTTGGGAGCTTCTTTCACCAAACGATCTGTTGAGATCAAGCTCTAACAACATCCAATCCAACATTAAAGATCCAAGCATGCCGATGGGCGGCTAATTCATTCGCATTCACTTTTAGGAGGAGAGTTCTTGTAAGTGAGTGACTAGGTTTAGTTTGAATTGATACTTTGGGTTCTATTGACACAAAAATATGATTGTTCATGTGCTTTCATTCGCACTTGGTTTCCTTGCATTGTGAGTAGTTTGTTAAGTATGTAATTTTTTGCATAAACGATTTAGTAGTTGTGTGACCAAGCAAATACTAAAAGTTTGTTTCATAATTATCACTTTTATAATTTTTTTTGCATAATCATGTTTATGTAATTCCCAATAAATCCTTATGAAATCAAGTGTGGATCTTTGAACGTGCGTCTTGAATGGTATTGTCTTTTTCGTTACAGTTTTCAAAACCCTAATCAAGTTTATTTCTTTCTTATTTATTTATGTTTCATTTACTTTTATTTATAAACACAATGCCCAAAAAGATTTGCTTTTTCGTAATTTCGATTTGTGTTTTAGTCTAAGGTATTGAAGCTTTATACTTTCTACCAATTCCCTGTGTAGACGATACATACTTACCCATACTAGTTATAAGTATTATTCTCTTTAAATAATTTGTTTTTCATCTAATCATGACGACTCGATCAACTATTAAACATAAAAAGTACATGTAACATTTCAAAACATTCATCTTTACTTATAATTATAGTTGCAACACATTTTTAAGCGTATGTATGATTACAAAAACAAGTAAGCTTGTAAAAAGAACATCATAACCTTTAATCTAGTACTTTTCTAGCATCATTACCTTTATTTACTATAATCTAATCATGATAAATAAACATAATTAAGAAAGCTCATGTCATAAGAACAATAAACCCTATAATTTATTTCTAGCATCCATGCTTACTACTTGCATTAGTGTAAGAACTAAACTCAATGCAACGAGTTTAATAGTGTAATTTTTATATCATAATAATAATGTATAAAAAATTATGAAGGTTTTAAACACTAAAAGGTAAACTTAAAAAAAATAAGAACATATAGATCATTTATCACAATCATATATATATATATATATGATTTCTTGAGTTGTAAGTAAATTTTCAAAATATCATTTCCTATTAAATAAAGGTTAAGACACTGGCACCATTTTATTTTATCTATTAGTCATTAGATGGGGTTAATGGGTTCTTACAATAAAAGAGCTTTTTTGTATGAGTCAAATCCTATGTATGTATACACACATGAGCCAATTCCAGCAACCCCTAAAGAAATTGAACACCGACCCAATGAGATTTTAACAACGCCCTTAATAAATTTCGATACCAAACCTAAGATAAATCAATTTAAGTCTTTTGAGTTTTACAAACATCAACTTATTAGACATGAAAGTTTTCACTTTTATTAGTTAAGTTTCTTGTGTAATCACCATTGCTACTATTTGTTGAGTTAAATGGCCAACACGATCATACTTCGCTAAGGCAAGATCATTTACCCTTTTGTTAGATAGTTAAATTTTATCTTAAGAATTTATAAATTTGGATTTAAACATAATATATAATGATGCATGTTACATATTTAAGGGAATAACAAGATATTATTGGCATTAGGGTTCCTTGACTCTTAATTTTATGATACTAATGCTTAAGGTCGCCTAGCACACTAATTGTATTGTAAGGAGATCTCATTATTTAAATCTCATACGTTTTTTTGATTTTGAGGCTCAATACATGATATATATTGATTGAGTAAATTGTTTTGATGAATACGTGTTACAATAACTAAATTTTAACGTGTTAACAAATTATTAGCCTAGCTAGTATACTACTAAACGCTAGGAATATATGTATATATATGTATGTAGATATATATATATATATATGTATATATATGTCTATATATATGTATGTATATGTATATATATGTGTATATATGTATATATATGTATATATATGTATGTGTATATATATATATATGCATATATATATGTATATATATGCATATATATATGTATATATATAAAGAGAGAGAGAGAGAAAGAGAAAGAGAGGAGGGATCAAATGAAAACCATAATCTTAGAAGAAAACCATATCCAACCAATCATATAATTTCTTTATTTTAAATTTCCATATAAATTCATAAGGGTATATTAGTAAAGTTATATGTATTTAATTATGATAGCTTAATTCTCTAATCAAATCTCATGTTTTTAGATTGACCAATTCAAAAATTTCAAATTACTATATCCCATAATTGAATTCATGAGTTCATACTTTATTGTTTGTTTTTTCAATGTTTTTCAAATTTTAATCATCGATTCTTTTCCTCTTTTGATAATTATTATTACCATACATATTAATCATTATCATATAATTATCATACGAATTTTAAACCAAATATATTTTATTCTATATCTTCATTGCATCTATAATTATGAAACAAAAGAACTATGTTGTTATGACTTTTAACAAGATTCTAACTTTGTACATCGTCATTTTGTTTCAACTATTTAAAGGCTTGTTACAAGCGATCCACTCTTTTTTATATTAATCATTTAATGAATATGAAAAGTTTACTAGCGCAACATACGTGTACGTAACTCATGAAGATGTGTATGTTTGTTCAGAAGTCCAATTGAAGAATATCACATCAATCTTTTTATGAGTGATCAAATTAACGATATATATGAATTCATGATCATGATTTTTTAAATTTTCATATTTGTTTTCATCATTATTTTCAAATAAATCATATAATGATTGGATGAAATCATGGATATTTGTATGCATAAATATACACACTGATATGTGTTCTTGGTTTTCAAGATGAAGACTTTAACATCAATATTACATATACGTTAGACTATTGTTACATATATGTAACACTATTGCTACGTATACGTAAGAAGGCTGGTACGTAACATTGTTGTTTCGTAACACTAGTGTCATTGTTACATATATGCAACCCTGTTGTTACATATACGTAACCCCGTTGTTATCAATTTATCCGACATATATGAAATTTACTATGATTTAATGTTTGAATTTGTTCAAGAAAATGATAGTGACATAAAGAAAAGAGAGAATGAAAAAAAAATGATGTACGTGGAGAGATAAAAAAGAGTGTTTTTAGGGATTTAACTAATTACAAAAAAATATTTCATATTAATTATTTGTGTTTTACCTATTATACTCATATTAACTATTATTTAAAACCTTTAAACCTCATTTAATTACATTCATGCCATTGATCAATCTTAATCATTGAGTAAAAAATTAAAGGCTATAAAAAGTTTTCTTGATTTTTAATTATAATTTGGTTTTCATTAGAACCCTACCCTATATATATATATATATATATGTATATATATGTATAAATGAATGTATATATGTATGTATGTATATATATACATACATTTATACATATATATATATATCTATATGTGTATATATATATGTATGTATATATATGTATATATATGTATATATATGTATATATATGTATATATATGTATGTGTATATATATATATATTATTATATATATAATATATATATATATATATACATATATATATACATACATATATAAATATATATACATACATATATATATATATACATATGTATATACATATATATATATATATACATATACATATATATATATATATATACATACATATATATATACATACATATATATATATACATATATATATATATGTATATATATTGCGAGACCGGTGAAGGGGGTCAATTACAACACAACAACACAAAGAGGAGATTAACCAAACTTAATCAAACAGTAATACTGGATTAACCAAAATAAGACACTAAAAACACAAGTAATATGAGAGACAGAACACAAGAGCAAAATACACAGTGAGATGGTTTTCAAAATTGTAGTATATTGCTTTCTCAAGT